>JAWQRP010004594.1:0-11676 GCA_033557875.1 Quadriops clusia | reverse complement strand
CTAAAAAAAAACGACAACATAAAATATTTCGATTAACTCAAACACTATTTCATAGGTAAGAAAAAACAATACTGTCATCTTTATAAATTAAATGACATATTACTATCAGAGGGTATTGCGTGTTGATATCATGATGATTTCATTCGAGATGAGATTATAATATAATTTGGAATAAGATCTTCTATTACAATGAAATACTAAACTAATAACTGGAACACTCGCATTATTTTCAAATGCACCTCTGACCAAACGCCAAGAATCCAAACGCCAATAATGATTCTACGAATTCTGGTCACAAATACAGTAGATAGATTCGTAATCTTGCTTACTAACGTCAACTTTCGCCTAGAAACGTCAAAACTTTGTACTTTTGACGTTTCTAGTCACAATTTGTTGTTTCTAGTCACAATTTGACATTTCTAGGCATAATTTGTTGTTTCTAGGCATAATTTGACGTTTCTAGACATAATTGGACGTTTCTAGGCATAGAAACGTCAAATTGTGCATAATTTGACGTTTCGAGGCATATTTTGACGTTTCTAGGCACAATGTGACGTTTCTAGGCACAATTGGACGTTTTTATGCACAATTTGACGTTTCTATGCACTTTTGACGTTTCTGGTCAAGATTACGATTCTCTCTAATATAATATCAATGATATCTGTATCCAACTGACATTTCAGTTTTTCTTTGTTTTTGTTCATGACATGTTGCTTAGCAACAGGACGGGACGAAACTATTATCTGTAAGGATAAGATAAGATTAAGATTGTGATTAACAACGTAAAAAAATCTCAATAATTGATATCTGTCAAAACACATTCCGAAAATCTTTCATTTTTGCTTCCAATTTAAACTCTCCATCTCAATAAAGTTTGAATACCGACTTCCTGAAACTTATTTATTCACTTTTGTGCCCTCTTCTTTCCACTCTATTTACTTATCTTAGCCCCAGAAGTTTCTTAATTAATTTGACTGGAAAATTACCTATTCGAAATTAAAATACAAATAAATTTTGAAGAGAAAGGTTGTAAGATGTATTTTATATAAAATAAAATCGATTATTATGGTACCTTGGATGTAGAATAGTTATTCTCAATTACATCGAGAAATAACCATAAATTGCATCTCAATTCATTCGAATAAACGATCGTATTTTACAAATCTGCTGTTATATATCGTACATGCAGGATCTAATCAATATTTAATTTTGTTAATACGAAAACTGATAGGCTCGTATATAAAGCCAGCTAGTCGTAATTTTGAAGCTGTATTAAACATACTTCCGTGCACATCCGAACCATATTTCCTTTTTAATGAAAAGTCACACGGACTTGGAGCGCCCGCTTTAATCACGCCGTGCTTGAATGTTCGTTTTGCGGATTAATTTTTCTAATGATTCGTGAAGCGACAAAAATGATAAACGAAACAAACAGTCTGTAAAATTCGTCCTGTCATACGTGCCGAATGACGAATTCCCAGGTTGACGTCATTTTTACAATTCGGGATTATCGACGTATACGTGTCCTTTCTTTTATCCTGGAAACACAACTAGTGATAATTTTATCGACTCGATTATACTGTAAATCTCTCGAGCGTTGACGAGTGGTTTTTTATTTCCAAATAGAACGTGAACTTCGAATTACAACTACTACTTTCCATTAAAAGCTTCGGGATCAACGACATTCATCAAATGATCGAGCTGTAATTAAATTGTTGTTGACTTCGGAGTCTGACAATACAAATTAACTTTTCTTAAGACGTAGGGAAATCGGAGGAGTGACGTAGAGGACTTGTCCGGGTATAAAACCCTGGTAATAAGCCAAGGGTAGGCAGACACGTTTGTGTAGTAACAGACGCCACTAGAATGTAGTGTAATTCAAGCATTAAAACAATCTAAAACAACGTACGAGAATATTATTTACTTGACGAAATAAAAATAAAAATCAAACTGACCCTAATACAAAAGAAGAAGTAAGGCCAAGTGGAAGGAATACAACATAAATTTACTTCATTGAATTGTTAATGTAATTAATTTCGACATTTTCGAAGATTGAAAATGTAAACAAACTAAACATGTTTCTAATATAGCTCATAAACAAAAAAATGAACTACACGTGTAAATCGATTGTAATACATGAATATGTAACAATTTTATGGTTCAACGAATTGATGTTGAAAAAAGCAAAGGATCTCTAATCTAATAGAGCGAAAAATAAACGGTCCGGCTCGAAGGACCAAAATGTACGGTCGACACTAATTATCGCGACGTTCAAATATTAAGAGGAGCTAGTTACGATATGTGACACCCTTCTTTATCCAGCGTCCACTTTTTCTTGATTAGTCAGAGGTTGTGAGGCGGTTGACGCTGGTAGCGAAGAATAGTGCGAAACAAGGATATTAGCATAAGAATTGAGAAAGCGGGTTCAACAACAAAGCAGGTTGTATATTTACCTACGAACGACGAACTACTATCTGTTTTTATTAGAGAATATGATTCGAATGTATACGAAAAGTTATGAATAAAGATAAGTAACGAACTAGATTGCCCCGAATACTCACATGGACCTGATTTTAACAGGTCTTTTGAAAACTTATTTGAAAAATAATATTTATTTGTTTTAATTAATGAACAAATTTTTAAAATTCAAAAGTATTCTTTAATGTACCCTTCCTTCTCTTTTAATTAACGTATTTACTCACCTATAAAACACCATCGATTAAAAGATGCATCCTGAATTTTCTATAAAGAAGAAATAAAATTCTGTATTTCTATGCAAGTTGTCTTTATAAAGGCTTTAAAGGGTTAATTTTGATGTAAAAGCGAGGGATAAAACAGTGAATAGCAGTCAGTTCTAGGTTCGTCTCAAAAATTATATTATTACTATTTTATTATTCACATTCTTTAAATATATACAATTATTTTAAATATAGAATAACTTCAATATTTACAATTAGGTTAATATTTACAATTTGTTTATTATTCGTAATAAATATACATTATTTATATTTCTTATTAATCAAGCATTATCTTAACACATGCTGTTACTTTCACTATCCTTAAATTATCGTGCGTGTTCTTTATTACAAAACGAAATTCCAAGGTATGCATGCGATTCCATCAGATAAAACTGAATAATATGTAGTAATATTAAGGTGAACTCCCTTTAAATGTTCTAAATGTTTCCTATGCAATAAGAGGCTCTTGCAGCATTGAATCATTAAATCTGGACTGACAGCATCGTCCTTCCTTAGTGCTAACAATTCTAATTCCTCTGTGCATTGCTTCTGTAGAGATCGTTCCACATATTTATTGCTGAAATTTAGAATTTATAAAATTGTGCGAAATGTCTATTAAATTTGAAACTGTATTTGCTTAATCAATTTAGTCTTAATTTAAACAATGTATAGTTGTATTTTGTTCAAAATTACAAAAATCATGTCTTTATAAACATGCATGAAATAATTACCTATATTTTAATTTTTAGCTTACTTTTTGTAACTCTCCATCAAATCGAAAGCTTCCTGTAAATTTTCTGTAATGAATTTGACTAGCAGGAAACCCGGGCAGGAACAAGGCACAATAAATTGTCCAGTCGGCGACACCATAAGTGGCCCAGCTTCCGTTTCCACAACGATTTGGTAGTTGCTAAGAGTTTTGGGCCAACTGTTTGGGAAGTCTCTCTTCCCTCGGTAATCCATCAATGTTGTAGTCAATCTCTGGAGATTCTTCTCGTACTCATTTGCTACTATTTTCGGCATGAACTTCCTTCTTTGGACTTGTATATCTCTCAATACTTGAGACACCGATTTTTCAAAGGCTGGAATCCGGGTTAAAGCATCTTGGTGTTGCCTTATGTTTCTTATCATCTAAACATTTAGCACATTCCTTGTAGTTTGAAATTTGCATTAAAATATTTGCAGTAAAATAAATTAAATCACAATAAAATGGAAGAAATGAAAACAAAATTAAAATAAAATGAAAGAAATGAAAACAAAACTAAATAAATTGAAAGAAATGAAAACAAAACTAAAACAAAATTAAAGAAATGAAAACAAAATTAAAATAAAATGAAAGAAATGAAAACAAAATTAAAATAAAATGAAAGAAATGAAAACAAAATTAAAATAAAATGAAAGAAATGAAAACAATATTAAAATAAAATGAAAGAAATGAAAACAAAATTAAAATAAAATTAAAGAAATGAAAACAAAATTAAAATAAAAAACAAGAAATGAAAAGAAAATAAAAATAAAGCATGCAACTTACATCCAACCAATTGTGCCTAACTTCCCCAGTATTTAGCATAACGTGGCCATCCAAACTGACCCCGGTGAAGTGGGCAAATATTAGAATTCTTCCTCTTAGGGCATGCATGACGTGAGGATACTGTTCTGCGATATATTTCAGACTTTGCAAACATGCTTTGTGATGCTTTTCGTTCCATCCACACTCCCACCGAATGTCCAAAATGCCCCATTGTTGAGTCAATTCTTTTTGCAATTTTGAAACTTCATCCCTAATGCGCTTATATTGACTAGAATTTTCCAAAGCAGTCTTGTGATTCTTCAAGATCCATTTTCGCAGAGTCTGGGATTCCCTTGCCAGATTGATTTTGCGTTTCAGGAGAGGTCCAAAAATTGGATCGTCTTCGCTAACATTTGAGAAATCTATGTCACCCGTCTCGAAAGGTGATGATTTGTTCAAGTTATCGCTTTCAAAATTATTACTACTAAAATTATTGTTATAATTGGCTAGTTTCGATTTAATCGGAATTTTATCCACATATTCCGTACTGAGATTGAACGTTTTCAATATATTGAGGACTGCTTCACGAACGTCTCGTTCTTTGAGGCTAATGCTGACTAGACTTAATGTAGCTTTGTCGTCCTTGTTTTTTATGTAAAATTGCAAATTGCATGGCATCACCAGTCGTTTGTTTTGCAAAGTTTCTAAAAAAGCACTTAGTTGTTTTAAAGAATTTTCATTCGTTGTCTAAAATGAATAAGATTATTCGTTAAAATATGCAATCTCTCTAATAAAGAATAACGGCTAAATAAATGAAAATTGGGTCAAAGAACTATTTGTGCAACTTACTCTTTGATTAGGATGTTGTCCGAATAGATCAGGATGAACAGAGAAATAGAACGGTCTTAAAGCTGTCGACACCTCCGTGCTCGTCATGTGCCTCAAGTTGGTAAAATTAATTAATTTATATTGATGCAAGGACCAAATGCCTACTTTATGGAACATTATTTACTTAATAATTAAAAAAGTAATAGTTTTACTGAAAGAATATTTTAGGCGCAAACATACACACATAATTGAGACGTCAAAGTGACGTTTGTGAGGTTAAAGGTTATGTGTATTTTGACGCAAGCTTTCCGCATGTTTTAACAATGGGGATAAAAGCGATAACTGTTTTAACGGTAACTTCACTGCTTCATGTTTTTAGGTTATGTAACTGTCATCTGGTCAAAACATCGGTATGTTTACTGTTTATATTATTTACATTTATATTATGTCGTTGATAATATACCATTGACGTAAATATTTTATTACATATTACCAGACTGATATTACTCGTTGGATATTACATTACATAGTATTTTATTACATTTCAGTAAAAATAATTTTCTTCAATCATGAAACGTGCATATAATACTTCTGTGGATATGGACAAAAGCTCGTATTCATTTAATAAAGGTAATTTACGCCACATGTACTGTAAATGTAAATGCAGTGAATGAAATTTTAATATACTTTTATTAATTATTATATTTATTAGTTCTTCTAGTAGAAAGAAATTCACAACCACAAGGAATAGAACTGGTGAACGCTCGTAAGGTCGGAAAAAGGCAAGCCAACGACTTAGTGGAATTGGCGACTGAAATTCAAAAATGCGACGCATTCATAAGTGCAAATGCATGCAACCGACTAACTGTGATAGCCCAACAAATAAACTGTTTAAAGCAGCAAGCGGAAGCAATACTTTTGGACGCAAAGATGCATACAGATTTGCACCATGTTGCTTGTAATTTTGCTAAAGTTCCAGGAAATATTTACCATTTGTATAAGCGACCGTCTGGTCAACGGTACTTCAGCATGCTCTCCCCTCAAGAATGGTCGTCGAACCTACCTCATGAATACTTGGGAAGCTTTAGGTTAGAATACGATCAATCATGGACACCTTTAGACCAATTAGCGAAAAAAGATTCCGAATTAGCTTTAATAAATAAAATTTACGAATTGAAAGATCACGGTAACAACAGCAATTTTTACAATGCTCTACAAGAGACGGACATGATGGAGACTTAGGAAAAGTATAAAAATCGGCTAAACAAAATATTTTATTAACAAAAAATATTGTTTAAAGGACAAACAAAATAAATATAATAGTAACAATTATTTATTGTTTGTGTATATAATAACAATACTCCTCCTTTCCTTTACACGTTATGTAACAAAGTTTTCAAGTCGCGCATAAACGAATTGTAAAAAATTGTTAGCCGCTTGCGTACAAATTTCAGTCACAACACCAAAATAGAAAAACAACTTTATGATGTACGTACCTTATTTACAATGAAACGAATTTGTACATAACATTCTTTTCATGCCCTTGTTTCCAATTTCTTGTTCAACTAAATGATTCACTATTATACATTTGGTTTTTCAGTGTACAGAATAATCCTTGATATACTACGTGTTGTTCGATATCTTGTGCGAGGTTTTCGGTATTCGGAGCTGCTCTGTGTCCGGAATGGTAACTTCATGAGGTTGTTGCCGATAATTATACACGACTAACAGAGACTTGTTTTCTCCTACAGCGGGATCGAAAAATCCAGGAAGCTGGCTTTTGGACAAATCATGTAAAACTAGCTTACTATCTTTGACTAAACATTGCAGAGGAATCGTTACGTCTAACACATCATCTGAGCTATTCTCATCTTTATGCACATCCCCCGATTCCGACATTAATTTTCCATACAAAGCCTTGACGATTATCAGTCCTTTCTTCTGCTCCTCCTCCTCGCATACCCTCGTGTAAGTCGCTTGCATCAATTCTACAGCAGCCCGTGCTTCCTTCTTCTGCTCCGCCAGCTTCGCTCGATTGTTCTCCTTCTGCTTCTCCACCTTCTTTGCATGTTGCTCCCTCATGAACGGCTCGATGAACCCTTTCTTAATGATCGTATAAGCAACCAAAGGGGCAATAGTCGCATAGAATATCGGCGCTGGCATTATTTCCTCACATAAGTGAATGGGGAAGATGTAGACTTGGTTCGCCCTTGATAATCGAATTTTTAATTTTACTCCAACGGGAGTCCCCACAGATACGGTCGCGGAAAGGAGACTGTGTTTGGAGATTTTCTTTTCGATCCCGTATTCGAAACTGCCTCCAAAGGTCCCCGCCCTTACGGAGAACTTTAATTTGAGCTCGTTGTTCAGCATTTTTCTCGTATAGCTCACCATGAAGTACGAATGGGGCAATCCGAGTTGGATTTGAAGACTGTAGTGATTCTTTTCTGTATCTCGGACGATGGAGGTCGAGACTAATGAACGTGCTCCTCCGTTGTAGGTCAGGTAGCCGACTGAGTGTTTGTCGATTTGCATTGCTAAAGCTGGTGAAATCAATTAATAAGTGTTAATGATCCAAGACTTTTGTACATAATATAATGCATCAACTCTCATTCTCATTACTCTATTCAACATCTCTCAAAAATAATAATAATCACTAATTCATTGTTTTTGCTCCATTTACTTTATTGTTGTTTTCCTTAAGAGCTAAAAAGCATACTGATTTTCTAACTTTTAAAAGTACATATAGGCTTACCGTTGATTTTTTTTAATTGAAAATCAGCAAATATTTTTTTCTTTGGGTAGACTGTTGGTACGAAACCCTTTTTTTAAATTTATATTTTTTAAGGAAAAAATATGTTTTTCTTTTTTTTTAAAAAACTCGGAGTACCGACAATAATTAATAAAAACAATTTAAAAATGTAATTATGAATTTGTTGTAATATTTATAATAAACTTACGAAATTAAAAGTTAACTTTTGCCTTTACATTACATTACATTACAAAGAGTTGTGTTGAATTGCAAGAAATATGTATAGGAATTGATTTGGCAACATTTAATTTCATATAACACGCCGGACCGCAAACAAGGCTAGCTTACTTCGCATACACACATAGGCATCAACCCTGTAATTAACAGACTTGTCTATTTTTTATTTTATAAAAATGGGAAGAAAACGATTATTTTATCTAAAACTAGAAAGAGTAAAATATTATATTTATGAAACATACGTCAAAGTAGCGTCTTTATTTATTTGTGATTTAAAAGTAGTACAATTTTTTTAACTATACAACGTTTATATTATTTTTAAAAATTTAATACATTCCCAATAAAAAGTAGCAATCAATATAAATCATTAAAATGGGAAAACGTTATATGAAAAAACGTAAAATAAAAATCGTGTTTTGATTATATGCCTTTTCACGACTATATTATTAATTCACCAGTATCTTAAAAATGCAAGTTCTAATAAAAATAATAGAGGATACATTAAGATATTGAAATTTGTGGGACGTTATAAAAAATCCGTTGTTAATTATGTCGTCCCCACATATTTTATGAGTATACACGGTAATCAGGCACACTTAAAAAATCAACCAAAAAATATTACTCAAGATAATTGAATTTTAAAATTTTTGTTTTATTTTATTGACAGTAATGTGTATGATATAAAGGTTTTTTATTTTCTTGATTTAGGTACATCAATAAGTAATTTGTATGATTTTTGTATTTGGGATTGGATCTATAAATAAAATTGCCAACGTTTCGTTTATTTAAGTATATAAACTCCAAATAAATAGGAAATTTGTTTCATATTTCATAATAAACATACCCCAGAAGAAGTTCATGCACATAAATAAACGAAATTGGGAAGGTTTAACTAATTTTGGTGGGTAAGTGGATAATAAAATCCAGTACTTTCTTGATGAAATTTATTTGTTCATAAAGCGACCGGTTTCGCCAGCTTCTGCTGGCTTCCTTAGGCTTCTACAAAGGAACTCGCAATTAAATTATTAATAAATAATAAATAAAATAAATTAAAATGAAATTACAAAGAAGTGGAACCCATCATGCATCCTAAT
The DNA here is from genome assembly GCA_033557875.1 of Quadriops clusia. Lineage (NCBI taxonomy): Eukaryota > Metazoa > Arthropoda > Insecta > Coleoptera > Hydrophilidae > Quadriops > Quadriops clusia. Next base: position 2,517 of record JAWQRP010004594.1, on the reverse strand, counting down.
AGAAATATAATGCTAAACTTACTTGTTGTCAAAATTTTGGGAAGGCTCTTTAAAATCGGCAATCTTATAAATCAGTGTAGGCATCATATGTATAAATAAAACAAAAAGTAACAAAATAAAACAAAATATCACAGATGAATTCACAGTCAGAAAATCTTATCACAGTTAAATTAATTGTAGCTAATACACGTTTTTGAGCAATGGAGCATGTGGGCCTTGGAATGTCTAAAAACTATTATATAGAAATTTCTTATTTTATTGTTCTGCTGCGCGCGCAGTCTGATCCGGGAGAGGCGGGCTATCTAACAGTTAACTTATAACCGGTCGCTTTATGAACAAATAAATTTCATCAAGAAAGGACTGGATTTTATTATCCACCTACCCACCAAATCTGCCTTATCTTGATTGGGGAATACTTCATTTCATTAACTAATTTTATTTATAAATAGTCCTAATGGCCAAAAGAAAATCATACATAAATACAAGGCGTCAAAAAGAGAATTAAAACTAATGATAGTAATATGCACAGAATAAATCAAACATACTCCTAAATCTAATTTTATGAGTAATTTGTGCTATATCAGCGATATATCACCGCTCCTGGTCGGTTGGTATACTAGTTCAAATTTGGAAGGCGGGACTTATAATTAAAAATGCTGACTTGCCAAATCAATTCAACTTGCTCGCTAGTATTACCCTAGTATCTTTCTCTCATGATGATAAGCGGCATTAGAAGAGATTCGTTGCAAACATAGAGTTGGGAGGGTGGAATAAAGACGTAAGGGGGTATCAATGTTTACATCGGTAAAAATCAGATGTTCTTCTTGGCTCTTAAGTCTGTGATTTTCATAATTATGTATTTAGTTTTAAGATTCAATTGTGTTATTCATATGTGTATTACACTGTTGCAAGGATTGCCAATAAATGTCATTATTATTATGTGTGGATGTCACGGACAATACATATGCTGCTCATTCAAATATTTCAGCTCCGTCATGTTTAATATCAAATTGGTTTTACTTAAATATTTTAAATATTTTGATGTTTTTTTTTTCATTTAGTGTATTTATTATTATATTATGTGTTATTTTGTTTGAGTATTATGATGTACTGTAAAATATGACGTCAATACTGCATTGGATTATTTTCACCGCTTTGAGAACCTACTTTGCAATACAGTATAAAAGTGACGTTGTTCTGGTGTATATGCATTATGAAGTATATAGGTGGTGATATTTAAAAGTTGGAGTAAAGATGTTATGATAATTGATATAAATTTGAACATTTTGCTGAAGGTACGACTTTTATATATTTTTGAATATTTAGAATAGGAGTCTGCAGAAAGTGGCAATAATAATCAAACAACTAACATCTGGAGTTATGCAAAACATCAATTTTTTTTTATATATATTATGTAATAAATTATTAGAGGTCTAGAAGAAAAAATGTTTTCGATGACGAAAGACATTTTGCCACTCTGATATTTCCTATGCTAATTATCTTACGTACGATTTTATACCTAAATATACATTTTCAACAATTAAACTTTTATCCAATCATTCTTATTTTTTTAAATTAATTAACAATAAAGTAAGTTCACATTTAATACACGAAAAAAAAATCGGCTCGTTTTCCTAATACGTTATTAATTAAATTTTAGTTTCCATGGGAATTAACATGTTATTAAATTCTTATATGATTTTCTTGGGTCTGATTTTTATTTTTAACTTAATCAAGGTTTAAAACATTTTTATTAGTGGTTACGACGTTTTCGTGGGTTGGTTTCCTCACATCTTCAGGCAGGGGCGGACCTATGTGGTCATCTTGGGAGGGGCGATTTTAAGTAAGAGATAATGACGTCATCAACTCAGAAGCTAAAGGTGGCTTTAAGAAATGCGTTTTCGAAACGTAAGGGGGGGGCGATCGCCCCGATCGCCCCTCCTTAGGACCGCCACTTCTTCAGGTAATTACAAATTTTCATTACAATTCTTAAAAAGTATAATCATTGAATATAGAGTATATACTATATATTCAATGGTATAACATTATAAGATAGGAGCAAGTATTTAGAGACATTTTAAAATTTGTTATTATTATTCTTTTTTTTAATTATAAATATATCTAACTATGTAGAGTTATATTGTCAAATTATTCAATTTATTAACCTATAAAGACCCTTAAAATTATACAGTGAAACTTGCGTAAGGCAAAACGTCACGGGACCGACATAAAATTCCGTCCTTGATAGGTTTTCCTTCACAAACAGGTTTTATTACAATTTACAAAAAAATTAAATGTATAATATAAGTAATTCGAGAATTTATTAATGAAAATTTAATGCCAAAATCGACAATTATTCTAATACATACATACATTGTATAAAAATATGGACTGGTCTCCACTCGACTTTCTCGCATATTTTTAAGTTGTACTAGACAAGATAAGACAGATTCACATTAGGATTCAGAGTGATTTTTTAATAATTTTGATATTATATACACATGCATATTTAGAAAA
>JAWQRP010004593.1:0-11678 GCA_033557875.1 Quadriops clusia | reverse complement strand
AAGACAGTTAAAGGAGTGAAGACCATCAAATATCTAGGGCTTTAAATAAGACTGTTAAAGAAATAAGACAGTTAAAGGAGTGAAGATGTACCAAATATCTATGGCTTTAAATACCACAGTAAAAGAAATAAGACAGTTAAAGGAGTGAAGACCACCAAATATCTAGGGCTTTAAATAAGACAGCTAAAGGTGTGAAGATGTACCAAATATCTATGGCTTTAAATAAGACAGTAAAAGAAATAAGACAGTTAAAGGAGTGAAGACGTACTAAAGATCTAGGACATTAATTAAAACAGTTAAAGAAATAGGAGAGTTAAAGGAGTGAAGATAGATCTAGGGCTTTAAAAAAGACAGTTAAAGGATGAGTGAAGACGTACCAAAGATCTAGGGCATTAATTAAAACAGTTAAAGAAATAAGACAGTTAAAGGTGTGAAGACGTACCAAATATCTAAGGCTTTAAATAAGACAGTTAAAGAAATAAGACAGTTAAAGGAGTGAAGGCAGTTAAAGTTAAAGTGAAGACGTAAATATCTAGGGCTTTAAATAAGCTAAAGAAATCTGTGACATTTAAAATGAATCCGAGTGTACTATACAGGATACACATTTATTATTGACGATCAGGAAGTCAATCAACGTCGAGGAGGAGGTGTGTCCCGATCAAGTGATCCTCAAACACGCTGAGTGGCTAAGCGAGTGGCTAAACGAGTGGCTAAACGATTGGCTAAACCAAGGTCGCGAACTTGCCAGTGGCCTGTGACTAAACCAAACCTCTTCTCCGTAGAGGTCGACGGTTATGTAAAACCGCAGGGGCAAGCAGGAGGACAAACGCAAAACAAGTGTTTTCACTAATTGCGACCGCTGCCGTGCGACCTTGGCGGGATGGTCGCGTATCAAACCATGGGCATGATCAAATGTCTGCCTAGAAAAGCGACCGTGGCGGGATGAGGATGAGTTTGAGGCAGGTGCGTCATACGTGGGTATTATTCGTTTACATTAACCTTTGCCTAACCTTCCGCACTTAATTTACTCGGATTTTATTCCCTCCATCACTGTTATTAATAGGACAATCATATTTCTGCGGAAGCGATCGCTTGCTCGCTCTGCGCGACTATTTTGGTCCTTCACCAAGGACTCGCAGCTGGACAGTAGTGTACATACAGGGTGTTCGGATTGAAATGTAACGCAAAAAATCCGGCGGTCTTTGATCTTCAAATAGACGGCAAAGATGCGACAAAGAAGCCGCAGTTTTTATGAAACATTTCAAAACGAACACGTGGTATGTGTGTATACGTATTATACGTATAATAGACATAGACGTTGTTTTTCTATTTTATTATTGCTTAAGAAGCCATTGAAATTGACAAACATTTATTCAGAAAAAAAATTTCGATTTCGTCTTCATGTTTAAAAATAAAGCATTGCGATGCCAGCCATGCAAGCAATTAATCCGATTGCACAACCATTGCACTATTTGCACTTTCAGGCTGGTGTCTAAATATTTTATTTCAGCGGTGCCAGACTAAAGGTTATTCCCTTCAGTCATTCAAAATATCTACTCACGTTAAACTTTGCACCTCTATTTTCGTATCGATTCCAGTGCGTATAAGAAACAGTAGGTATTGGTTTGTAACAATGGCGCATTGAAAATCATTTAAGAAAGAACTCTTTACTGTATAACTAAGAGATCGCCATTGCTAAGATATTTCTAAGACATTGCTAAGACTTTGCTAAGACATTGCTAAGACTGCTAAGACATTGCTAAGATATACCAAGCAACATCATTGGTCAATTATACCTGTGGTTATTGAAAAATAACTTAAATAAGTTCAATTTAACTAATTTGCAACTTAGTTTTTAACTTTATATACAAAATGTGTTTCAAGTAAAGATTATAAGTTTTATATTACCAAAAACTAACACCAAAAGTATGACTTAATAGCCATGAAATTTATAAGTGAAAAAACAGGTCAACATTTGGTTAAATATAACTTCGAAATAAACCTCATATCCTTTCAACCTTAAAGGCATTTATTAAGTGTATTTTAGTCTAATTTTAACCTAAAGATAATCCCTTGAAGCAAATACTACCAATAAGTTATTTTTAAGTCGCAAAAATAAGTAAGTTACGACTTATATAATTCCCTATTTTAACTCAATTGCACAAAAATGCTCGAAAGTCAAATTTCCTCAAATTTTAGTTCTAACTGTCCAAGGTCGAATTGCTATTCAACCTATAGCACCAATTACCCTAAAAATTTAACTTTAAAGTTCATAATACTTCATAGTCAAATTCTGGTCTAAATGTTTCCTCTGTCGATTCAAAAAATTAAGTTAGGATAGCGCTTTAAAGAAAACGATAACAAAACCAAAACACCAGTACAAGTATACATCAAGTTATTACAGATGTAAAAGAAAGAGGAATGGAAATACAGTAAAAATTATTAAGATACATTCAGGGTATATGTAGTACAAGTTAGTGCAGTATCATATACGATCAGAACAGTGACATTGATGAAAGTGGAGAGGAGTAGAAATATTCTTCCAGGTTAAATTCTAGGCTATCATTAATTAATAAGTGGTAACTAAATCACAAAGTATCTGCAATGGACATTACATGTTATTGTATTTACATTAAATGCATTCACGTATAGGCAACCTCTTATAATGTTATAATTCTTCGAGTAATATACGTATTAATGTAATGGTGGAAGCAAGGTCTAAGGAATAACTTTATGGTTAAAACTGTTTCAGGGGAAGAAGATACTAAACAAGTATGAACTTATTATATTATTCATTTGTTACATAAAGATGTAAACTGTTGAACGCGTGCTCATGCGCCATATCCAAACAGAGAAATAAGTTAAAAATAGGTAATATTTAGGTTAAATATTAGTAAGAAATAAGTTAAATGCACTTCAATTGGTTAAAGTTTACCTAAAATTTTCTAATATATATGGTCTATATCAAGGATATTTAACTTTGACCATGAAGTCCAATTTCCTTTATAGTTTGCGATATTACGTTAAATTTACTTCTATTTTATTCCCCACTGTCGACATATCGACGTAATTTCATGGTAAATTCTTACCAAATTGGTTAGGTCGCTAACCTCTAAATTGGTCTTTTCTAAGGTATTTTCGACCAAAATTGTTACTTGGAATAGATATGTAGTAAATATATAAACAGATATACCTGTAGGTATATACGAAAATACCAGGGGGAAAGTTCTCTTAGTAATATGGCTTAGTACGTATATGTATATGTGTACATGTATATGTATATTGTTTTGTTTTCATTTTGAACCTTCTTAATTATGATATTGGTAAATCTTGGGATTGTAGGCTCGTTTCGAAAATTTTATTTAAAATAAAAGAATTGTTTGCATTAAAATATTTTTCTTTTCTTCATATTTAATCTACGCGTTTCGCTTCCTTACAATTTTTTGAAGCTTCCTCAGGATAACGTAACTCTTAAAACTAAAGTAACATTGGTTTCAAACTGCAAAAGAGAAAATTACAGACATTATGCTATGAGTACTAATTTTGAGGTTATGCTATTACAATTTGTTAAATTTCTTACTTACGGGTTAAAATTCCATGGAAATAAACTTATAAACTTAAAGGGTATTCTTAAAACTACACTATTGCTTAAAATTTACTATTAAAAACTACATTTTTGTTAAGATGTGTTAATCGCTTAATTTTATTTTAAATTTAGGTTTTCTATGCTGTGATGATACGTGATAACAGAAATGGATGATGCTGCTTACGTCACACTTCCCCTGACGCGCTACAACTTCCTTTTTCGATTGGCGGTTAGTTTTGTTTTTTGAAATTTAAATGTGAAACTTTTTTATCTTGAAAGTAGTTTAAGGTTATAGTGATAAATAATGAAAACACAACAGCATCCAACAAAAATAACAATGACATCTAAGTTTACAATAAGTCGTTGTAGAGTGTACTCAAACCTTCCACGTCTTTTCTATCATTAACGGCCCTTTGATGTTTCTTAATTTGAATCATTTCTAAAATATTTCTGGCTTTCTCTCTGTTTTCACTACACAAAACTTCAGGATTATTTAGGTCGAAACTATGGTTTTCATCTATTGCATGTTTTTTTTAAACTGGTATTTTCTTGATTAGTGCCTATAAGGCTATTGTGATGTGATTTTATGCGGTCCTTCAAATGCTTCTTTGTTTGGCCTATGTATACAGCTTCTTAGTCTATGCAGTTCAGCTTGTATACAACATGTGTTTTATTTGTTGTTTCTGTGAGGCTTTTTATAGGACTGAACAAATTGGCTCCAATGTTATTTTGGTTCTTGTGTGCTACTGTAATGTTGTGAAGGTTTAAAATGTATTTGATTTTTTCAGATAAATGAGCAACATACGGGATAGCTGTATAATTTTTCTTTTTATCCAGTGGTGGAGTGTGCAATTTTCCATTATAGAGTAAGTAAGTTCTTTCTTTAATGATTTTTTTAATGAGATCATTAAAGAAGGAACTTACTCTATAATGGAAAATTGCACACTCCACCACTGGATAAAAAGAAAAATTATACAGCTATCCGGTATGTTGCTCATTTATCTGAAAAAATGAAATACATTTTAAACCCTCACAACATTGCAATAGCTCACAAGAACCAAAATAACATTGGAGCCAATTTGTTCACTCCTATAAAAAGCCTCACAGAAACAACAAATAAAACACATGTTGTATACATGCTGTACTGCATAGACTATGAAGCTGTATACAAAGGCCAAACAAAGAGGCATTTGAAGGACCGCATAAAATCACATCACAATAGCCTTATATGCAGAAATCAAGAAAATACCAGTTTAAAAAACCATGCAATAGATGAAAACCATAGTTTCGACCTAAATAATCCTGAAGTTTTGTGTAGTAAAAACAGAGAGAAAGCCAGAAATATTTTAGAAAGTATTCAAATTAAGAAACATCAAAGGGCCGTTAATGATAGAAGAGACGTGGAAGGTTTGAGTACACTCTACAACGACTTATTGTAAACTTAGATGTCATTGTCATTTTTGCAGGATGCTGTTGTGTTTTCATTATTTATTACTATAACCTTAAACTACTTTCAAGATAATAAAGTTTCACATTTGAATTTCAAAAAACAAAACTAACCGCCAATCGAAAAAGGAAGTTGTAGCGCGTCAGGGGAAGTGTGACGTAAGCAGCAACATCTATTTCTGTTATCACGTATAAGAAAATCTAAATTTAAAATAAAATTAATCGATTAACATCTTAACAAACATGTAGTTTTTAATAGTAAATTTTAAGCAATAGTGTAGTTTTAAGAATACCCTTTAAGTTTATAAGTTTATTTCCATGGAATTTTAACCCGTAAGTAAGAAATTTAACAAATTGTAATAGCATAACCTCAAAATTAGTACCCATAGCATAATGTCTGTAATTTTCTCTTTTCCAGTTTGAAACCAATGTTACTTTAGTTTTAAGAGATATGTTATCATGAGGAAGCTTCCAAAAATTTTAAGGAAGCGAAACGCGTAGATTAAATATGAAGAAAAGAAAAATATTTTAATGCAAACAATTCTATTATTTTAAATTAAAATTTCGAAACGAACCTACAATCCCAAGATTTACCAATATCATGTATATGTATATATAGAGACAATATGCAAAAGGAAATTTTGTAAGTCTAACTTCAATTCAGTGAACTTGGCGTCATCAGGCTGCAGCCGAATGCATGCAAGTAATATCAAATTCGCATTAGATGATTATTTAGTTGTTTGCCATATGCCCGAACATCTCCTCTGCAGTTATATCAGGTTGCTAACGCTGCGCTGCAGCTTCCTTGCATTCTAGATAAGGGAATAATTCCCAACATTATAATATCGTTTATATGAAAAAATACCGTCGCGGTTTAGAACAAAAGGAAAAAAATGTATAACAGGATATTCAAATTCATATACCTAGAAACTTTATAGATACCTACTCGTATTTTAAATAAATTAAACTTGCGTAATGAAACATTAATACGGGAATAGCTGTATCTTGTTACGACTTTTAATTAAAGTAAAAGCGGTTGTTTCAATTATGCATTAAAGTTGAAATTGTTTCAGCAGTTATACGACTAGTTTCTGTGTTTCTTGGGCGAATTCTTAAGTATATTTCCATATGTTTGTACGAAGCATATTTACGCAAATTTCTCTTACTTCGCGTATAGTAACCGACATGGATTAACATCAATATTTTTTTTTAATTTAATTTTCCGGTAATATGGCGGAATTCTTCAAATTTAACTAAGTTAATTGTGAAGGTGCACGATAGGTAAATCAGGATTACTCTTAAGTTTTGAATTAGTTTTCCATTTATATTCGTTGTATAAACATACTAAACGTTGTAGTTAATAAACTTATGTCATATTTTAGATTTTAGGTTCACTATAGCGAATCAGTACTAATTAAATCTGTACTAAGCGAGGTCAGTGTAGATAAAAAAAAACCTTTCTCTTGAAGTGTTTACTATAAAGTACAGTGCCGATACAGGTTGAAATAAAACTTTCTAAACTGGATATTTTGGCCACATATTTAGATATTCTGGACCACTGTGCAGCGTAGGTGTTCCAATAGGGTTCGCATCCTACAACACATTAATCGCTCTAGCGGACTTGATTATTGTCGCTGGGGCACAAATGTTTGTCTAGTTGTTTACCGGTCTGGGCGAGGTTAGTCCTGTGCCCGAGCTCGCAGGAAACCCGCCCTAGGCTCTACATGTGGACCTAGGCGAGTTAAGGGCCACTGCAACACCAACAACTTAATTCAATCGGCGTTAGGTCGTAATTTGGGTCGTCTCGAACTTTACACTTATATTAGGGGGGCCGCTCGATCTGCTTGACGCCGGGGGCGGAAATTTAATGGAGCCCCTGACTACCCAAACACTTGACGGAATAAAACTAATCCAAAGTGCTGCGGTGGATCGATAGTAATAATTTTGTTTAATTTTGGTCTTGACCCCTCTACTTGTATTTTTACAGTCTCTTTTTCCTAGGTTTCTTGGGGCTTATCAAAAAATTCACAACTCATGTGGTGTGTTGTATTATAACATGCACGTGTTTAACCGAGTATTTGCTAACTTATTTTTATTACTGCTTGGGGATGCACGGATTCGATTGTTTAAAGGGTGGCTCGTTTTAGCGGTTTAGGCCCGGGGGTTAAGAGAGTCTCCATAAAACACTTCGAAGAAACACTAAAAATTGTCATTATCTTTGGATGGAAGCGCCGCCGGTCTCGTTCGGTTGAAATGGTTAATTGTTGTTGGTACATTTAAAGTATTGTTTATTCACTTAATTGTTTATTTAAGCTCCTTATTTGAATAAATCACTTTGACTTATAAACTTATTTAAAATGTGCCCCGAAGGCGTAAGAATAGAATTGGAACTTGAAATGCCCGCAGGCGAAGAATGAGTACTCGCTCCCTTGAACTCTGAATTGGTACTGAATGTCTGAGGGAAGTTTTGCGCGGCTTGGCTGACCCGATTATGCAACCAAATTTGCTTATGTTAAGATAGGGTGGTCCAACAATTACAATAAAAAAAAATACTAAACTACACACACATTTATTTCTCACAACCTTACTATATGTCTAAATGTATTTTTATAATTTTTATTATATATTTAGCAGCTGTTTGCAAATGTGCCCATGACACCAAAAATTCTAACTTCACACATTTGGGTTTTACGCACTTTAACCAGATTTAATGAAACCGGGTTTAAACCAGATTTAAGTGTTTTAGAATGAAATTGAAACAGTGTACGGAACCTAGCTGGAATGTCAGAAAAACATAAAAGAATGTTAATAAGTGACGTTAATTTGGTTGGTTTTTTTTGATCTTCGAGAAGATTTCATGGTTCATTTCGATCAACGATCGTTGATTTCGATGTTGGGAAGACGATAGCAAACATAGTATTAAAAATAATATAGTAGATCTAGGAAATATAATACAGGAAATATTATAGTAAAGAAAATTTAAATGCCACTATTTTTGCAATAGGATTTCTTAATGGCCCATCGGGGGAAACAACGAGCCTGAGTGCTTGAAGCACACTTAGAGACTGTTGGAGAGGTTAATTGAGTGGAAAAACCAATTTTCGTTTGGCCCCGGAAGAATATATTCGGGTTATCTTTTTTCCCGCTCAAAGTAGGCGTAATGTTTTAAATTATCTGATAACGTGAATTAGCGCAGAAATTTATCGCTTTGGAGAGAATAAACATAGCGAGAGGGCAGCACTGAGCGCTCTGTGATCCGGTTATCATTGGGTCGGCGCGAGGCCACAATTATTCACTAGCACAATGCGGCGATTTTAATCAAGATAATTGTTGTGAAACCTTTATTGTGAAACATTTATTGTGAAACATTTATTGTGAAACATTGCGACTTGCATCCGGTTTTTCATGCACTGAGGGAAACGCTGAAATGTATCGAAAGTGCGAGCTGAAAGCCTTATCGACGTCCGCGTCCTGGGGAAAGGGACGAAAGAAGTCCTTCGTCTACTTTCCCCGGGAATTGTTTTAGCACCTTTATTTCATATTATTGGATATAGGAACGCAACGTAAAAGGCGAAGTATTGATCAAAAACTTCTAAATTCCGAGCTTACTGGCTTTCAGGGCCGGGAAGTTGGAAAGGAAAAGGACCTGACAGGCAACATACTTGGTATTTTAATGCTCTTACTCCGCCTTTTACGTTTTCCTAGTGTGTGGGACGGCCGCAACAGCGCTGCTGCGGTTTTCTTGGGGGCGCTGCGGTCGCTATCGCATGGCCTACCCCGATGGAAGATATCGACAGTTTGTTCTGGGTCTTATCGGCGATTCGGACTGGCCGACTCTTGCCCTTGGGGAAAGGGACTCAAATTCCCCTAAAAAGCCCACTTTTAAAATCTAAGCCGGCTGTCCAATTTGTTGGCTCGCTCAGTAACCGGTTTGCCAAAATAACCGGTTTACCATAATAGCCGATTTACCAAAATAATCGGTTTACCAAAGTAACAACCGGTTTACCAAAGATACTCTCGATGTAGCCTCCTAGATATGAAGCAACTTTAAGGATTAATTAGGCAGACTATATAGAATCTAGTCTCACATCTGATGTGCATGTATGAACCCAAGCGAAAGCTCAGTGCTTAATAACCAAATAAATAATGTATGTGCGACACTCCGGCGGCGTCGACGTCTCTCACCTTCGCGACTTTCTAAGCCAAGGATCTTAATACTTACTTTGAAGTCGTGCGTCAGGTTCTTCAAACATTCATAAAGTTGTTAAATCTGTTTTGGTTCTAAAACGCATCATATGTTTTTGTTAGCAATAACATCATATCATTAATATACTTACATATACATACATTTATTACTCCTCTTATACGACTTTAAAATACTCACCCTGTACATGAACATTATTAATTAATTTAAAACTTGTTTTGCATTAAATGTGCCACCAATGCTGCAATCAGAACACTTGCGAGGATTCCGCGCTATCCTCTTTAAAATTATAATTAAATACACCAGGACTAGGATTAAGTAGTTTATAGTGCCCTATAGCAATGGCTTGGCTCGCTAAATCACACAATATTCTAAAAGGGTTTCTTCAAGAATTGGCATCTTGCCCAAAGTTAATTTTTCCTTAGTTCTTTTATAATTTTTCCTTAGTTCTTTTAAAATTTTTTGTTTTTTTTTTGAGTTGTTGTACCTATTATGAAAACTGGAGGAAGCACGAACTCTCAACGAGAACTGTTTCAAGAGGCATTAACCTATTTCCTAGATTTCATTAGCTATTGAATTTTCCTTTATACGTTGTTAAAAGTTTTATGGGGGATGAAATATTTCACGCGGAACTTCGGAAGTTTGGGAATAGTGGGGCTAGCGCAAATGGGGCGTGGATAGTGCAATTGGGTTCGTAAGAAATTTTTCAATAACCTCCCGTTTCCAAGGATGTTATTAGAAGGATTGTATATTAAAATTCCGACTTCCTTCCGAGTCCGCCGCGGAATACCAATTGGAAACTTGTTCGTTAGTTCGCTCTGGAGGTAATGTTGCCATGTTATTTTCAGACTTTCCTTATAAATATTAATTTTTCCCTTGGGAGGCGCTGCTGTGCAGCAGATGGTTAATTCCTACATTTGCGGGCGTGAGGGGGCGTTGTCATCGCTTTTGTTGCGATGACTTGTTTTTCACGATTACTAGTTTTTCACAATTACTAGTTTTTCATGATTACTAGTTTTGTATCATGTTTTTTTGTTTTGCGAGAAGTTTTGATTTGTATCAATCTTTTGCTTTTGTTTTGCAACGATGATTTGTTTTGTAGCAATATTTGATTTATAATGTCCGATTGCTTTACAGGTTTTGATTTATCATATAATAGCACTAGATTCTTTTAGTTAATTTCAAACGCAAAATCTATGCAGCAATAGGTTTTTACCCAATTTTCAAACTCTATAGTGTAGAATACATCCTACAGAAAGTATCCTACAGAAAGTATCCTACAGAAAGTATCCTACAGAAAGTATCCTACAAACAGGATTTCCATCAATTCGTTTCGTAATCTTTCCTCACAATGTACTTGTTATGCGAAATTAATTTTGCATCCATCATTTTTATCTAATTCCGCAACAAATTACCAATGCTGCAAGGCAAGACAGGAAGAGTAATGTTCTCGCCAGCGCTGTTTCATCCACAGCCTTACACACAAACAATGCAATTCGTAAAGCACCGGGAAGGACGACGATAAACTGCTTCCCCCTCCGCAGGAATAACTGCTGGGGAAAAAAGCAAACACATCCCGACAAATCGTTATAACCATAAAATAGAGCGGGTGGCTGCTGGTGGTTCTGCTCGCAGATAAGTCGCAAATTGATTTAAGGAGGCGTCGAAGCAGATATGACGGCTCTTATTTCAACGGTGGGGATGCCACCCCGTCAGAGATCCATTAGGGTTGATTTTAAAATGTGTTACGGATCGGTATCGCCGAGTGCGATTTGCAAGTGAAATTGCCGCGGTTGCTTGGAAGTAATTGTGTGCCATCGGAATTTTTATTATGTACCTGCCATTGTTCGGAAAAAAGGTAAAATGAGAGAAGAATTTTTTTCTTTTCTCGTCGTCTTAACAGCCTGTTCTTTCACTTACAACTTTTGTAACTATAGTATGCGTACATAACGACTTTTTTTTATTACCAATCAATTTTATAACTAACCTATTATGGACTTCTTAACCTTAAGTAATATATTATCATTATAATATATTAACAATATAATATATTAACATTATAATATATTAACATTATAATATATTATTTTCTTTTGGAAAACATATTCAAGAACATTTTCACAAATTTGATAAAAATACAACAGAACTCCTTCACCAACAAAATAAAGGAGCTAAACTCAGTTTATTAGATGCAATGGAAATTCATCGTTTAAAAAAACAACATATCCACTGTTTAAACGAACAATTGCTAATTGAATACACTCCGATATTTACATCAATAATTTAATTACATATGACATTTTTAATGTTTTTCATATATGAGCCGTTTATTTTGAAAGTGGCTTAAGTCCATTTTCATCTTTTATCAAGTTGGCACTTGTGACATTTATAATTTATGCTGAACTGTCAAAAAAATAAATCGGTATTGAAATATACTTAGTA
>JAWQRP010004592.1:0-11678 GCA_033557875.1 Quadriops clusia | reverse complement strand
ACTGAAGGGTCGTAGTTTGATCCATAAATACAGCAGGGTACTAATATAGGCTAAAATAGCACAACGATATGCGCGGCCAACAAAAAACGGACATTTAATATTTCTCCGAGTGTACATATACATATATACATATGTACATATATACATATGTATGTATGTAGGGATTGAGAAATTCTTCGTATAACTGGATGTATCGTATAAGTGAGACTTCACTGCACCTACTATAACATGGTAAAATTGAATTAGTTAAAAATAATTTTGGAAAGACCAAATGCATGGCGGTGCGCGTAATTCTTTAATTCTATAGAATTTTTTTTTACTATAGTAAGATAAAACCGCGCAGACTTACAAAAAAAATTTTGCTAACAAAAAGGGATGCGGCATTTCATAGTGTAGTTCTTTGTGATTCATTTTTTATAAATGTCAGCTGCAACAATGTGCAGCAACAGAAATTATCGACTTTTCTCATAGACATGTTTCCATTAAAAAATGAGGATTTGTTTAAAATATGGCAAAACTATAGGTCCCATTTTCTAGTTTTTTATTTTTGAAAATATTTCAAAGAGTTACAGGAAATAGTTTGTTATTATTTAATTTTAAACCGGAATATACATTTTTAGTGCAAAATTTGAAAAAAATACTTTTATCCAAAATTTTGGTAAAAATTTCTTTTATTATTAGTTTTACGAAAAATGCCACAAAAATACAACTTTCTGCTTCATTTGAAACTAATTATATGCTAGTCAGATATCACCTGCAACTTTTGGTTTGGCCGTGACGGGACAAAATTCAATTACGTATAAGAGTTTAGTGCCCTTATTTTTATATATATTTTAAAAAGTCATAGGAAATATTTTCTTATTATTTCATATTAAACCCAAATCTAAATTTTTATTGCGAATTTTGAAAAAAAAAATCCTTTTGACCAACATTTCGGTTGCATATCCCATAGTGCGCTGGAAAGATGAAATAATCAAAGATTTACAACATATTTTAGGGTGAAGTAAAGCAATATTTACTTTAAGTCAAAATATGAATTTAAAGAGAAGTCGAAACTTTAATACTACACGATATACACATGTTCGTTCAACTATAAAATATAGCAAATGTATAAGATTATTAGGAAAGAAAACAAACTTTGAAAGTATGGTGCAGTATAACGAACATTGTAAAACGAAAGCTGTAAGAACCACGAAAGTTTAAAGATTATTACAAGCTAGCATCAAAAACAGTACAAAACTATAATTAACAAAAAAATACTTACAATTAACCATGTTTTAAAGCTAAGCAACCCTAATTCAGTAAAATAATATAAGAGAGTTTAAATTAATTTAAATAGTGGTTCTACCACATTTTTAGCTCACGTTGTAAAACTGTCTCCTTATTTTAGAATGAACATTATCTTTAATATGTTCGTTAACTCAAGATTTCAAACATCTGCCAGTTTCCCAGATGTAGAATATAGAACATTTGGACATCCAATTTTATAAATTCCAGATCGGAACAATTTTGCTGTCTTGGAGTTTGTGTTATTTATGTTATTAAAAAGAGAGCACTTGTTATGGAAAGTTAAATTTAAGTTTACGTTATCTAAACATTGTTTTAAGTTTATGAAAATTGGCGTAATTATAATTTGAGTAAAGCCGTGTTGGAGTCCCAAACTCCACCAAAATTCTTTACATTTTACCTCTATTCACTTCTACAAAATTCTTCTAAACCGATTAAATTAGGATTATTCCTATAGTGTCCATAATATGTACCATCTGTATCCTTCTTGGTTTTCTCTAAGCTCCATGCCTACAGTACTTTTAATTATTTCTACTATTATTCCCTTCCTATCCAAATTTGCTATGCACAACAATATCGGCGTCCAGTTTTCACATTTGCATGAATTTCCTTATTTGGATGGATATCTTATTATTATTACACATATTATATATCCCTTGCGGTCATTAATTGGGTACTTTCTCTTTGTTCTATAGTTTATTTCATAATATATATAATATCAAAAGTAATGTTTCTAGATTATGTGATATTTGTAGTTATTACCTTAAAGTAGATGCTTTTCCGATGTTCTATTTTGGTTTTTTCCCAGTTGTTAGCCATGTGTTTTTGAACTCTTCTCTCACAATAGGTAGTTTATTAAAAATTAAGTTCATTTGTTACATCATAAACAGATTAGATACTCTTTTTGACAATTTTTGTTTTTGCAAACGCTGCTTACTTTCTACTAAATAAATGGAAACCTCCTGTCGCATCCTGGAATAATTAACTTAATCAAATGCTGTTTCATTTTAGCAGACGTTCTCCCATAAACATGGTATTAATATAATCTAACTAAACAAAGTTGACACTTCATTTCCTCAAACACCTGAGGGAATATTTCAGAAAGTATAAGTAATAGATTTTCTCTTCTTTCAGCCATCAAGTTGTTTAAGTGATAAAGAGGAAGACGAGATATACGGCTTCGGCTACGGAGTGTTCGGAGCACAAATAGCCAGGCAGCAGCAACAAAGGCTAGTGGGACCACAAGCAACGAGCCATCAGCCTCTGCTCTTGCAGCAACAGCACAATTATCAAACGTACGTAATAATGCAAATAATTATAAATATAATATCGGTGCGATAGTGATAATAACAACTGTAATTATTACTATTGCATTACCGACAACTTTATGTTGATTGACGTAACTTTATTAAACAAATTGCAGCCCATTAATTTGTAATTCTATTGCGCTTTAATTGACACATTCCTATTTTCGAGGCATCATTACAGTTTTAATGGTGATTTATTTAACTGTAGATTGAATTCGGCCTAAACGAACATATATGCAATTATCAGTTAATTTACCCAATGCTGGTATTGTTACTCTATACATCGGTTGCCCGCTAATTGCCATTCTATCCACTGTTTCTTCCGGAGCCTGGGATAACTATTAACTAGAATGAGTAAGACATTGCAGCCCTTTTGTTTGCTCGGGCACAATTGCTCAATTATAATTCTACTCTAATCCAAAGAACAGTTATTTATATAAGTATAAGTATGGTGAGTCTATGGCTTACTTACATACACTACTATGCGGTAATTTCGAATATGTTTTACTTTTTAGTTTGCATGGCATTAAAAGATAATTATAAAGTTGCTGCAATACACATTGAACCCCACATGAAAGCGAAGTTACCAATACTAATCGCATACCTAAATGTCGAAACAAATTGTTCCGAACAAATGTTTCGAGCAAGCGTTCAACATTGTGGGCAGTGTGGTCGTGCAAAACAATTAAGTTTTGGAACAAAACGAAATTATGAATGTAAAAGTAATTTTGTTGAAAAGTTCGCCGTTAATCCGGGTGAGATGATACAAAGGGAGAAAGGTATTTGTTTTTAGTTTTGTTTTAAAATAGCTTTATTTTATAATCTAACTATACCTAAAATAGATCTGGTTAGATGGGAAAAAATTTATAGCGAATCTACTAAATAAGAAAAATCGGTTGATGTGGAAATTGATGTATATTAGCTTGTGTTATGCCAAAACCTGCAATTTCTATTTAGAAATTGTATATAAGAGGAAACGTAATAAAGCTAACAATGAAAACTGCTGAAGTAAACAACTAATTTTAAATTTAGAATCACCGTTTAGATTAGTACATTGATGCTCCCTCCAATTAAACTTTACAATATTTAATACTCATTAACCATTCTCCAAAGGATAAAACCAGATTTCAAGATATTTTTTTACCAAACTATTACTTATTAACACAATTATTTTTGGAAACATATTAAACTTAAATAACATAGAAATATAATTTTTAAATTTCACTAAACAATGGGCGCGTTCACTAGGGCTTATTTTTTTGGACTGACACTGACATTTGTTCCAGCAGTTTACGCTTATAATCAAAATAGCCAACTGTTTTGGACGAATATTTGGGGAATTAACCAGGGCCTTGAAAATTCTATAATTTCCCACACACAAGGTAGTAATAATCGTCGGAAGACTAATTTTCTTCTTTATACGAGTGTTACACGTCATGATCTGTTTCGGCAAAGTAGATACATGACGCATCTCAGAGGTCATAGTATGCTAGGGGGTTCAACCTACAAACGCACGTGTTTCTAACGTAGCACGTGAAACTTACACGTGAAGTTAGCTAGTTACAACTATAAACATGTTGATGCAGCGGCTCTGGAGTACGCTGGAAAAGAGGGCGCTGACAGCAGTGAAAATTTTGACTATAAACGCAAACGGTTTGCAAACTGTTGGAAAAAATGTGTCAGTCCAAAAATAAGCCCTAGTGAACGCTCCAATGCAATTGAACGGGAGTATGCTGGAAAAGAGGGCGCTGGCAGCGGTGAAATTTTGACTATAAGCGCAAACCGTTTGCAAACTGTTGGAAAAAATGTCAGTGTCAGTCCAAAAAATAAGCCCTAGTGAACGCGCCCATAATGACATTCTTGCATATTTGATTGACTACCCCCAAATTAAGTTGGATTTTTAAGAAAAGGCTTTTTCATAGAAAGTAGGTACTTCAAAGCCAACAAACCTCTCTACGTGACAAGCAATAAAGTAGCACCTACTAAATCCCAAAGTTTACATGTATTTACTCATACGTCACGAAATTTGCATTCTCTTTGAAGATCGATGGACTTGAGCCAAAAGACGTTTATCAATGAAGGATGGGATCGTTATTGTGCGAAACGGCCCTGAAATGTCAACATCATAAACTTGCACCCTATCCTACCTGCGTAGAGAGCAGAATGGCCCGCACGCTGTCGTATATATTCATAGAAATTCCTTCTGTCGGTCCTACGATCACCAGGATGTAAGTGACCCCCAAAAGGGGGATGAGGACTAAAAGGGCCTTCGCAGCCTTCCTGTACTGCTGCGTTTCAACACTGGTCGCCGACCGCAATTTCGTTATCAGGACCTGAAATCAGAAAAGTGACCCTTACGTGATATTACACTGGGGCTCGCTAGCATTATGCGTGTGCAAGGAGGCGGACATTGCATCAAAGGGTTAATAATTGAATTATGTGCGCTTTGGTTGGGATTGATCCAAATCAGGTTATTGAAAAATAATTTTGAATTCGAATATGAAAAAAATACAGGTATATACGGCCAACAAACATGATAACACTATTATCGCACATCGGTGAAAAGTGGTATAATTACTGAGGATAGAACAAAATGGCAATTTATCATTCCGTAGATTTGTTTTGATTTTTCAACTACATATACAGTGCGTTTCACCTAAAGTGAAAATTGTAGCGTTATTAACAAAGATACAATTTCCAAAATTTGAGGATTTACTCTACGCATAAAGGTCTACAAAAAACTCAAATAAATAGATAGATAACAAAGAGATAAATATTTAAAACACTGAATAGATCATAAATTATTGCAGTAAAACCCTTATAATTCGCTGTGAAATGCTGAATACAACGAGTTTAAACGTCTCTCTCTTATGTTGCTATCAGGTACATACAGAGCCACGTGCAGTCGATCAAACAAACTTTGGCATTGCATTCAAATAAATGCATAAATTAGTGACTTAATTAGGATTTTTCATTACAATATGGGAAACGTTGTACGCGGAAAACCTATGGGAACCGCAATTCCTTAAAAAATCCAATGGATAATGAAAAGTTTTGAAGTATTTCATGAACTGAATAGATACTAAAAAAATTCAGTTTCTTAACTTATTAAATAAAGAAGTTATAGTTATTTAAAAAAAACGGTTTTTTAAATAATCACTGTGTGCGCATTTTGCAACAATATATACATCGAGCAGCGGAAAAAGGATATTAAAAAAAAAGTTTATCATGATTATGATTTTTACAGTTTGATGTGCGCATGCGCGAAAAATAGGAGAGTTAGACAACAATTTTATTTGAGTTTTTTGTAGTCCTTTCGGCGCAGAGTAAATCCTCAAATTTTGGAAATTGTATCTTCGTTAATAACGCCACAATTTCAGTGGTTCACTTTAGGTGAAACACGCTGTACTTATACGAGTATGCAAAACTCGTGAAATTTTAGAGAATAGCTCATTGACCATTAAATTTAAAAGAAATAAATTATGGTATTATCGAAAGAACAAATCGTACTGCACATACTAGTACAAAACAAATGAAATACTTTTTCCCACACTAGTTGGTTTATTTTTCTATGCAGACTGTAGAGTTTAGAATTAAGAACTCGAAGAAAATGGATCAAAATTACATCGTTCGCCCCGGGAAAGCTTCCAAGTGACGCGCTAAAGCATCGCAACATCACGGAGCACTAACATTGCAAGTTGTGCGAAAAATAGACCACTTTAGTTAAAAGGGTGCCTGAAATTGGGCCACTTAAAATTCAGTCTCAGAAGAGCGATACTTTTTTCCGGCCCATCTCATCGCCGTCATCGCAGCATCGATCCGCCCGTCTTAATAAAAATTTATATGTGATTTTAATTCGGAGGAATTTCTTTGATGTCGACTCGGAATTTCCTCGATAATGGCAGTTCAAAGAGCGCGGAAGGAAAAAGGAAAGAAGCGGATGTTTCACCCCTTTTCTTTACAGTCTCGTAGGTATTATGATATCAAATGAAACTGGAATGGAATGATTAACTTCATAGAATAAGGTGCACAATAAAGTTATTAAAACATAAAAAAAACAATTCTTTATTGTTAAATAGAATAAGTATATCAATTAACTAAAATACCAAACTTACCCACATAATTACGATCAGGAAGATGACATTAATAAACAGGACTAGAATAGCGGGCACCTGGTATATCCAGTCAAAAGCATGAGGAGTCCAAGGACAGCTTTTTATTATTTCGCTTGACTAGAAATAATGTAGATTAAATCAGATTTAGCCTTCAAAACTATATGATTTTAGATTATACTTCTATAATTTTAAAATTTTAAAATGGTACAACGCAAAAGTTTTTGTTGTTTATTTTTTTCTCGTTACATCGTCCTATTTGATCTACAATTGCTCATTTAGAGAGCTTTTAAATTTGGTATCAAATACTGCATAGCCGGAAGTTCCAAGCTCTCTCTTTATGAATAAAGGAATAAGAGAATAACACACACTGCATAACAGAGAACATTTCCATGTATTAATGAACAAAGTTGTTGGGTCGGCTCACCTGTTGATCTTCCTCTTCTTCCGTTGGCAACGTGAAACTTTTAGCGATCCCCCAAAGGAGTACGAATATTACGGGACCCCCTGTAAACAGTGAGTGCACTGCATTATTTAAAGGACTCGCTATCGTAATTCTCTAATTATTCGTTAATTAAATTGGATTAAACCCCATCCCCGACAAGCTTTTCTCTTGCTTAACTTTAATTCAATTATCGGGTGAATGGAACTGGAGGAATTGTGCGGGAAAATAAACACTAAACAAAGTTTGCTAATCAAATATATAAAAACACTTTGTTAATTATGCAGCGTTAATTAACCAGGAAATAATAATTATTGAAATTTAGTTATAGAAACATATTTATACGTCATAATAGCATTTTTAACGTGGCGGATTTTCAATAAACAAACAAAATTATGTACGATACTTTCCACAACATTTAGTGTAAAATATTATTGGAAATGCTCGAATTTTATTCAAGTTCTGCAGTTATTTTATTTTCTAATACTGGCCAAGTTTTTACTTCAAATTACCTCTACACATATCTGTTATTTAGCAGAATTATATACAGCAAACAAAATGTTATTTATCTTTTACTGGCAATGTGTACAATCTACACTCAAAAATATACCATTTCTTCTATTTACACACCAATAATATCTGTGGCATATTTATATTTGCGTTCGTAGTTGAAATTATTTTATCTCGCTTGTTTGCTTGAAACTTGACTCAAATTACTAAAGCGCAAACCGTAATGCCGACATGTTCCTACACATAACAATAATTCATGTCTCTTCTTACGTAACGAAGTAGCTCGTTCAGTAGCCTAATTACTCCTCAAACAAACTTAATTACGGCGAAATTAAAATCGCGCACAAGAATAGAACAGTAAATAGGTTGAATTGCAAAAAAACTCACCCCATCCAATTAGGGCATAAATTCTCAATTTAATGTTCTCCCCGGTGAATGTCTTGACTACTAGAATGTAAAGATAGAGCCCTTCCACAAACATCCAGAAAAAGTTCGTTAGGTGAAAGTAATGCAAAATTAATATCAGCAGGATGCAAGTGCGATCAGTTGTTAATGAAACCTGAAATAAGATAAAAGTAGCAATTAAAAAATTTACTCATTTGTATACAAAAATACCGACATTATAGGCTAAAATTATATAATAATTGCTAAATTGTTATTTAATGTCAGGCACATTAAGGCTTTTGTTAACATTAAATTATACAAAAAAACGATTCCTATATGATTTTGCAAAAAATATAGTAGCGATGCAAAATCGTAAAAACAATATTTTTCTTCGGTTCATCGTTCAAGCGATTGTATTAATTAATATTTCGTTCGTTGCGATCAGATGTCAACTGGTACGTTATCAAATATATTTTAAGCATAAAACTAAGGCACCTCTTTAATTTTATTAATTTCATGAGATAGATAAAGAAACACAAGATGGAAATAGATCGAATCGAGGACTGCGAGGGTTTCTCAAATGAGAAAGGGCCTTTAAAGTTCAGAGTCCTAGCACATTTTTACAACAGGACCACGAAAACCTTAGAATTTAACATAACGTTTCCAGACAAATTCGACAATTCTTACAAAGGTAACATTAACGTTAAAAAGTGGTCTGGGGGAGTCTGGAAAAACAATATCATGAACATGAGGTCTGATTATATTTGTCAGGATTACAGTCGATACTTTTCTTTGTTTTGGATTGGTCTATGGACGCAAATGGGGATTAAAGACCCTTGGAAATGTCCTTATGAACCTGGAAACTATGGTGTTAAGCACTTCATTCCTCGCTTTAACACAGGCACCTTTTTCATATCTAATGGAGAATTTTGTACCACTGTCGAGTTCATCAAAAACAATAAGAGACACGCTTGCTTCAACGTTCTATTTACCATGAAGGACGATATCCCGTACACTAATTAACCAATGATTTCTATTAAAAATGAATACAAAAACCAATTAAGTTTGAATTCCTCTATCGAACACAAACTGGCAAAAAACTGTTAGCAACAAATTAGATTTAAAAACATCTTAATGTTTACTTTCATTAATTAAAATTAAGACTAGTACCATTGAATATAGAGTATATAGAGAAGGCCAATCCTATAGGCGAGAAATTCCACTTTTTTTTGTCTAGGCGAAAGTGGCGGCGCACAGCGGTGTTTAGTGAAATTTGATGACGCAAAGTATGGTTGGTACAAACGTTTTACAGATACCTTTCTGAACAATTCGCAAAACATTTCTTTCTGACAGAACAATCAAAAATAACATTCAGTGTCAGCGGTTTTCATATACAAACTGCACGATGCGTTTGTCAAATTTGACAATTTTTCCAAGAACTAGGTTATGTTGCGTTTTAAATGACCGATATCTTTGCTACTGCCCTCTATCATTGAGGTTAATATTACTTTACTAACGGCGTTGGACCATAGATGGCAACAGGTGAAAAACGCCATTAAACATAATTTAATAAGGAGATTAACCTTCTTTATAAATTCTATATTCAATGCTAGTAATTAATTGTCTTTATTTCAGAGAGTTTTGCCCGCTTCACTTGTAGCGGACGACTTCAACAACATTCACGAAAATCTTAAGGCAAAATTGCATCACATCGTGTCTCTTCATTTCGAAGACAAGGCAAAAATGACCGGGGATTAACATGAACTTGAATTCACTTAGAATGGGAAGATAGTTTTCCACTGAATAATGTCCCTGTAAAATCATTAAGATAATTATAAACATTTTCATACGATAAAGTAAAATTTTAAAAAATAAAACCTTACTGCAGGATAAGGACAATTGTTTGGATTTGCTACTCCTAAATTCTTAAACAAATCCGTCCAAAACCGGCCAAATATCATTTTTAAATCCTTGCAAGCGTCACCAGCTTTTAAAATAATAAAATTATTTTTCCATTCACCCCCGCTCCATTTTTTAATTTCTACGTTTGCCTTATAGGTTTTATCAAAATCTGAGGGGAAAGTCAAGTTCAAGAAAATACTTTTTGTGCTTCTGTTGAAACGATGAACGTTTATGTGCATTCTCGAGGGTCCTTTTGCGTTTTGCAAACCATCACAATCTTCAAACCTCTCTATATCGGCTATTAGTCTGTTTATCTACGCAATTAAATTAATAAATAATTAAAATTATTTTCAAAGATATTCCTAAATAATTTCACCACAATTGTAAATGTATCAGTACTAAACATTATTCAAAATCTACATTACTTACAGATATTGAACTAAATATATTAAAATGAATTATTATAGAAAGTATTAAAAGGACTGTACGATGAATGCCCATTATTAAATAAAATTTAACAATTACAATATATTCTGTAGAGTAAATTTCAACGACCTTCATTGCTTTAGAAAAAATTTAGCGGTCTCTGAGTTGCATAGACATGGACGAAATAATTTAAATAATTATCATAATGTATCTACCATGGTACTAAGATAAAATAGTATTAAACGCAGTAGCATTAACACAAAGCTGCCGCTTGACAAACCCGATTATATTCAAAATTATATAGAAAATTTATCGGCATAGAAGTTTATTAGCGGTTCTAGAATCAATAAAGGCAGATTTCCTTAATTCTTGTTTTATATATAACATCAACAAGAAAGTCAACATTATAAAGTAATTAACAAATTTGGTGATAAATAAATAACTGAATAACAATTTCAATTAATAAAATAAGACATAAAAAATTATATTAATAAGCGGAAAACCAATAACTAGGTTTTAATAAATTCGCTTTTACAGCATGCAATTAAAAATCTGTACAAGTGTAATCTACAATAAATATTGTAATAGGATCGAAAATAATTTTCATAATGACGTTATGAAATTTCAAAACAATTAGAAAATAATTTTTAGTTTGTTTAATATATCGGGAGATTTATGTTAGATTTCGAAATTAATAACCGTTTTGCAGAGCAAAGTTATCTATAATCAGTGTTGAAATATTATCAATGATTTCCACATTAGGTACAAATGTATGCAGTGAATATATTAGGGTGACGATAGCAACGGTTTCCAGCAACGGTTTGAGACTTGGCTAACCCGAGCGCATATTCTCGAATCTTAGATAGGGAAAACAGTAATAAAGTACATTTTCATCGATTTTTGTGTATAGTTGAGGACAATGATTTCAAAACGGCCCTATATCTTCTAAACTATCCCACCTTTGTTCACCAAACCGAAAGGGCCTTATTTTAAATTCATTGGGAAATCATAATCCTGCATCAAATTTGCTCGACATCCTTCAGGAGCGCCGCCATAAGGACTTTTTCACCGATTTTTGTGTATAGTTGAGGACAATGACTTCAAAACGGCACTATATCTTGTAAACTATCCTACCTTTGTTCACCAAACCAAAAGGACCTTATTTGAAATTCATTGGGAAATCATAATCCTGCATCAAATTTGCTCGACATCCTTCAGGAGCGCCGCCATAAGGACTTTTTCACCGATTTTTGTGTATAGTTGAGAACAATGACTTCAAAACGGCACTATATCTTGTAAACTATCCTA
>JAWQRP010004591.1:0-11679 GCA_033557875.1 Quadriops clusia | reverse complement strand
ATACATATATTTTTTAATATACATATTTTTTTTAATATACATATTTTCTTAATATATATATTTTCTTAATACATGTATATAAAAAAATATGTATATTAAAAAATATGTATATTAAAAAAATATGTGTATTAAGAAAATATATATATTAAGAAAATATGTATATTAAAAAAAATATGTATATTAAAAAATATATGTATAAAAAAAATGTGTATATAAAAAAATTATGTAAATTAAAAAAATGATGTATATTAAAAAAATTATGCAAATTAAAAAAACTATGTATATTAAAATTAAGTTTGTTTTCTTTGTGAACTAAATTAATTAATTTTAGGTAAAGAACAAGTAGAACTCGAACTTTGGTGAATTCGTGGGAGTATGTCCGTAGAAAAAATAAAATCCATGCAATGGAGCAAATACTTTTTATTAATATTTTAACCAAATACTTTTTATTTTCTTTTCCTAACAAAATCTCTGCTATATCTCCCGGCATGTAACAAAATTTCTAATTTTCTAATTAATGACAAAATTTTTTAGTTTTAATATGCAATATATATATTTACAATAAATCATTATTTTAATTATGTAAATTCAACCTTCGATGAATCCTTATTAGCTAGGGCTAAACACGTCAGGAAAGGAAAATGAAACGTATTTGCGCCCTTGTATGGATTATATTTTTTCAACGGACATAACCTCACCAAAATTCAGAGTTCTACTTGTTCTTTGCTTAAAATTAACATTTAGTTACGTAAAAATTGTATTGAATTCGCAACAACTTATTTGAAGAAACAATTATGTAACTAATAGTTTATTGAATTCGTTCCGTTTTTTTTTTCGACGAAAATTAAAATCGCGCGCGATCTGAGGGAAAGTGGAGAATGACGCCAGAATTTCATCATTAGTACCCACAAAACTAATCGTTCACTTCCGTATACGTTTAGACCAACGTTGGTTTAGACTATTCAGAAATTAAGTAAGTGAGAAGAATAAATGATTTATCCTAATTTGGATTTAAAATTCGCAGCGATCGAAAAATGGTTTTGATTGATTCCGGGAGGTAAAACCTGTATAGCGGGAAAACCGTTTGATTAACTATGAACATGAAGAACAATTCGACAGATAATTTCAAAAGTCAAATCTACTTGCGCGTATTCCTGATCCCGATTCAACATCCACGTTGACGCAGCTGGAACACCAAGATCACCGAACCTCAAATATCAAACGGATATATACTAAATTAAACTATAAAAATATTGGAAGCACAAATTCAATAACTTTGCGAATAAGAATAATAAAAGATTTTATTTGCCCACTTGATAGAACTTACTTGGACGCGTTAGTATCGCGCGAAAAGGAGAACATGTTAAAACTTTGTTGTTAAAATGTAAATGTTGGCAATGCGCGCGTGTGATCGTGCTACACTTTTGACAACAGTTGATGAACTGTCCGTTCGGGGCGCAAACCTTCGTTTATATTTTTAAAACCTTCCCGATAAGTTGCCGAAAAGGATACGAGGTCTTCCACGATGAACTGTTGTTTAAACCAATTTTTATCTAATGTTTTAAAAATTTATATCGCAGGCTGACTTGCGTAAGATTTTTTTTTGTAATTACTGGTGTACAAAGGTCTCGTTAATGGGACAAACAGCGGCACACTAAATTCGACTATCACGGTTTCCGGAGATTTGTTTGGCAGAAAAAAGACGTCATCATCTGGAGCCATTAGGTAGTTAAATGATGATGGCGCGAGGAGTGATCTTGATCATGATTCCTGAACTCAACGTGATCGCCTAAAATGATCGTTGTGTATACAATCGGCATGAATTTCAGGTTGGAGAATACCTATTGCATTACGGTTGAAACGATTCTAAACATTTACAAATCCAGAAGAATTATAAACATTTATAAAACCAGACATTTTTTTGGGGTTATCACCTCAGGCTAATAACGTCAATTTATTGCAAAACTTTGAACTTTGGTGTTTATTTATGTGATAGTACAAAGCCTCGTTGTCATTGCTTTTCGGCCATCGGGCGTAAATGTTTACACTTTAAGGAAGAGAAATTAGTACGACTTAAATGCGGTACGACATAGCTAGTACTTGCGTCCAACTATGTGTGGTCCAACTTAATATCCGCCAAATATGGATGGCTAAATAGAACTTTTTTTGTCTAAGGTATGGATTTATTACATTAGAATTTGCGACATGTTAGTCATGGTGTTTAGGAACGGAAATGTTGCAAGCACTTAGAGCAGCTCAGCATGCTCTTCTTATCTTATCGCAGGAAAATTCATTTAAGGGTTTCACCGTCGATATCGGTGGTTTTCCCGATGTCCCCTCAAACGACCATAGTTGTTAAAGAGATCGCTCTGTTCTTATCCAAAACTATAATATACTTACCATTAAATATATATGTTTTATTATACTAAGTGATTTCATGAAATAAGAGCGAATTGCACGCTATTCAACAAAACGTTTCTAATTAACGAGAAACTCGTTGATTTCGGCCCAGATCTGTCGCTACCCAAGATAACGCGTAGGACGACCTATTCATTCGCGAACACGGTGTAATATTAGAAATGACTAGACAAAGTGTCAATTCGGTGCGTTTTATGAGAACCGCCAAACGCGGGAGTATTGCCAAAACCCCACGACGTGGCCTGATCTTGGGGTTATTCCGCGGAAGGCTTGCTCTGGCAAAATTCCTATGTCCTCGTAGCTTCCACGCAGACGCCTCATTCGTCAACCTTGGGCTTAGGCACATATATGTGGCTTACGCTTGCGTTAGATGTTATCTTTGCATTGCAAATGCATTACTGTGGCGAAGCCTTGGACAAGTTTGGCTTTATTGCCTCACAATTGTCATTAGCTTTCATCTGCTTTGTTCTACGTGCATTCCTTTACTATAAAGTAGTAGAACGATTGCACTTGCCATGTGCGTAAATCGGTTCCCTATATAGAATAAAAGATGTAGTTGGCCCGAACGGTTAACACTAGCGCTAAGAATAAACAACGTTGGTTATCGACGGTCGAAGTCAAATTTAGAATGAATTCTCAAAAATGCAGCAGGGATGAAGTCGCAGTTAAAGGGGAATCTGCTCTTTTGATGGGGAATCTGTTCTTATGATGAAGAATCTGTTCTTATGATGAGTAATCTATTCTTATGATGGAGAATCTGTTCTTATGGTGGAGAATCTGTTCTTATGGTGGAGAATCTGTTCTTATGATGGAGAATCTGTTCTTATGGTGGAAAATCTGTTCTTATGGTGGAGAACCTGTCCTTATGGTGGAGAATCTGTTCTTATGGTGGAGAATCTGTTCTTATGGTGGAGAATCTGTTCTTATGATGGAGAATCTGTTCTTATGGTGGAAAATCTGTTCTTATGGTGGAGAATCTGTTCTTATGGTGGAGAATCTGTTCTTATGGTGGAGAATCTGTTCTTATGATGGAGAATCTGTTCTTATGGTGGAGAATCTGTTCTTATGGTGGAGAATCTGTTCTTATGGTGGAAAATCTGTTCTTATGGTGGAGAACCTGTTCTTATGATGGAGAATCTGTTCTTATGGTGGAGAATCTGTTCTCATGATCGAGAATCTGTTCTTATGGTGGAGAATCTGTTCTTATGATGGAGAATCTGTTCTTATGGTGGAGAATCTGTTCTTATGATGGGCAATCTGTTCTTATGGTGGAAAATCTGTTCTTATGGTGGAGAATCTGTTCTTATGGTGGAGAATCTGTTCTTATGGTGGAGAATCTGTTCTTATGATGGAGAATCTGTTCTTATGGTGGAAAATCTGTTCTTATGGTGGAGAATCTGTTCTTATGATGAAGAATCTGTTCTTATGATGAGTAATCTATTCTTATGATGGAGAATCTGTTTTCATGATGTAGAATTTGTTCTTATGATGGAGAATCTGTTCTTATGATGAGTAATGTATTCTCATGATGGATAATCTGTTCTTATGATGTAAAATTTGATCCTATGATAGAGAATCTGTTCTTATAATGGATAATCTAATCCTATGATGGAATCTGTTCTTATAATAGATAATCTCTTTTTATGATAGAGAATCTGTACTTATGATGGATAATCTGTTCTCATGATGGGTAATCTGCTCTCATGATGGAAACTCTGATTTTATGATGAAGAATCTGTTCATATGATGGGTAATATGTTCTCATGATGAAAAATGTATTCTTATGATGGAGAATCTATTCTTATGATGGAGAATCTGTTCTTATGTTGGGGAATCTGTTCTTATGTTGGGGAATCTGTTCTTATGATGGGGAATCTGTTCTTATGTCGAGGAAAAGCGTCATGTATGTAAAAACAAAGTTCCCTTCTGTTTACCAAAAGTCTTAAAAGTCGAGGATTGTAAAGCTCAGTTGTGAGTTGGTCACACCTTAAATCTTCTCAGGCATTAGTAAATAAATTTGTGGTTATCTCATCCGGAGTGCAAACCTAAAACAGTTCGCACTTATTTACTTTTCCAGTTAAAGCACGAGCCGAGCACATGTGGTACAGATACAATATCGACAAAACGTCGAACGTAACAAATTAGTCACATGGACACTTTCTATGTGGAACGCGAGCTGACGACATAATAGGAGACGTTTCAACTTTTGTTTTTAATTGGGGCTTTCTCGGGTTTTAAACTCATCATTAACCTTTTATGAGTTGATTGTGTCCCGCATCGCAAGCCTTAGGGTGGAAGGCCATTGATCTTTCGTTGGCTACTGTTTAAATTAGACCACGATGAGAGTTTGGCATTGTCATGTAGACGAACAACATGTTGTTTATTGGGTGTTTACCATTAGGTATTTACCATTAGGTATTTACCATTAGGTATTTAACAATAGGTATTTACCATTAGGTATTTACCATTAGGTATTCACCATTAGATATTTACCATTAGGTATTTACCATTAGGTATTAACCATTAGATATTTACCATTAGGTATTTACCATTATTTATTTACCATTAGGTATTCACCATTGGGTATACATCACCGGGTCACACCTTCGGGCCAACGACAATAAGAAATATAAGTTGAAATTTAAAATGTTCCCTAATCGGTATTTCAGCGTGACATCGCAATAATTAAACGTTATCAGGTTAACTGTTAGGGGAATTATTGTGCCTAGTTATCTCAGATTAAATCGATCGCAAGTATCGCCTAGTTTCGACAACGCGAAAGCACAAAAAGCAAAAGTACAGGACTTTCCTTTAGAAATTTCTCAAGAGCGTTTTCGGAGAACAAAGATGTGCCATGCCGCATTCCGCAAATAATTGTACCGCAAATGTGCATCTGCATGGTACTATTACCCGTACTTTAATTAGTTCAAGTACTTGTAATTATTACGTACACTTACATACTTATTTACATACTGTAATTATGCGAGTATGCGTGTCGATGGATGAAGACTCTCTCGCGGAGTGACGGGAGGTAATTGTTGAAAATAATGCGGAGAAATCTGTTATCTAGGAAGGCGGTAGTGTTAGATCTGAATTATTGTAACAACCTATGTTATAACGACGGATCGAGTGAGTAGCTACTCGAGTGAATGCTCGAGAAGACTTCTCGAGTGCGCTTGCAATGTGCTCGATTTGTTTTAAATTATTGTACATACGGGAATAAAAAAAGTTTTTCGACGGAATTCTACGTTATGTTATCGTATATTAAGTACTTAGTCAATTTTTTATGAATTACCCATATAAACAAGGTATAGTACGAACATTACGTACACAAACATTAACAACCCGCTTGTGTACATACATGCAAATCATGTGGATAGATATAAGCTGACGTACGCGAACCATGTACACACATGTAATCAACCTGTACAACCGGTGTGCTCTTGGGACAACACATAAAAGCTGTTATTAAGTAAAATATACAAAAACATTTGTTCATATTAAACAAAACATATTAAGCAGTTCCTTTTTAATATTGTCCCATGAGGACGTAGATTGGAAAAGTTGTTCATTTTAAAAGAGATCGAGTGTTACTATGTATGTGTATGTACAATAGATACAACGTATCAGTATCATTTTAATTTTATTACAACTAATCAACTCGTTACATTGTACGTTATTTATTGATAATGTTCCCCCGAATATGAATTCTCTAACTTTCTACTCAGCAGGTTATTGTCATGTTTCAATGTTAGATTATATTCCTGTTTATGGGCACGTTACGCCTCTAACGCGACAATAATTGAAAAGTTGTGTTTATACTTACGTTAAGCGTAAGTTGATTGGAAACATTAGACCCGCTGCATTAGACCACGTATAACATTAGACTACATATAACATTAGACCCGATGCATTAGACCACATACCACATTAAACTACATATAACAATAGACTACATATAACATTAGACCGCCTGTAACATTAGACTACATCTAACATTAGACTACATGTAACATTAGACTACATGTAACATTAGACTACATGTAACATTAGACTACGTCTGCGTTAGACCATTAGCCTCGGAAAAGACTCCGTGCTCAACGTCCAAATGTGGTTTCATGTATCTAGCTAGGTTACATGACTTTTTGCAATTATTCTGCGGTGCAGCCGTTATTGTTGTCAGGAGTGCACAGAACAAAGTAATATGAAATAATGTGCATAGTATATAGAAAGTTCGCGTTCGGTCTGGCCGTTCAAAGGCCATAGTCTCACTCTAATAAGGCAACGGATTTGTTCTAGGAGACAATAGTTCGTATCGCCCTGCGTGACAATGGTCTGTTGCTGGATAGCGCTTTGGTGAAGAGAACCTCCATTGTGGAAGGAGAAAATTTTTTATTCATTGTTATTTTTGTTTATATTAAAATTGCCACCATTCTTTAATTATTAAAATTAAAATCAAATTTTGTTAGGGTACATAATATGTTTTGTAGAAAGATCTCTCTTTAAAATTCCTACATTTGGAAGGTGTTTTTGAAATGAAAAGGAATTCAGATTGATGATGTTCCTAACTACCGGAATGCCAAAGGAATTTATTTGGTTTCGAATTCGACGCCAGTGGACCCGTAACAATTTCCTCCGGCGTGCGATAGAGCACATTCGATCACATTTCTGTTTGGTTTTCATTCAACCAGATCATCATTTCTATATTGTTATATGTACATGATAGATGGTTATTTTTTAACTAGATTCAAGGTAGAAAGATGAATAAAAATACTAAATATATGTTATAAATATATATTTTTATGTATTATTATATTGTTATAAAAATTCTGCGAATCTGCACCTGATCGTTTATCACAACCCAAGGTGCGTCATCAGCATGTAGTTAGTACTAAGACTCTTGTTTTGAATGACTTTCAATTCGTTCAGCTTCGTTGTAGATGTAGTAGAATTCCACAAAGGGCAAGGATAGACTCATAAGGACCTGGAAACTGACGGAAGGATAATGTGGCACTAATCAAAGATTGATGCACCAATCAAAGATAGAATTGTGCACACACAATTCAATCTTTGATTGATGCCACTAAGAAAGTACGAACTCGCACAAACCGACATTTTAGCAATAAAGAATCCGCGAAGACGAAGAATCTTCCAGCGGTGGACCGTGTAGTGTGTCAAGGTTCCCGAGGCGCTCACTTAAAATTCGTACGCGACGCTTAGCGCACCACATTCCGAAATTGCACAAGAGCAAACAACTAGAATTCGAACGAACTCAGAAGCGTGACGTTCGCGTTTAATTTAAGCTTTCACTCGTCAACGGTCGCTCCCGTACTCTCGTTTCGCCAAAGCGTCTGGAGATGTGGGTCCTCTAAGCCTTAGGGCCTAAGGGATAAGCGACATAGGTGACTTTGACATGGCATCCGATTTTTTTTTGACACGCGATGTTTCTCTTGTTGATGTTCTATTTGTTTCCCATCGTTTTCTTTATTACTCCTCGTTTTCTTTGTTACCCCTCGTTTTCTTTGTTACCCATCGTTTTCTATGTTACCCCTCGTTTTCTTTGTTACTCCTCGTTTTCTTTATTACCCATCGTTTTCTTTGTTACCCATCCTTTTCTTGGTTACCCCTCGTCTTCTTTGTTACCCATCGTTTTCTATGTTACCCATCGTTTTCCTTGTTATCCATCGACTTTCCCAATGTTCTGTTACCCTTCCCCGACGTCCTCTTAGCCCCCAATAGCCTTTCCCTTTTCCGTATGGGTACCATCAGGATTCCCTTCGACCCTGTTAGTAGTCCTCTAGTCCCATGACTTTACCTTTACCTCTGTTAAACAGTGCCTTTACCTCCGTTAAACAGTGCCTTTACCTCTGTTAAGCAGTTCCTTCACAATAATTTTCCCCGTTCCTGTTACCGCTTTTCTATCATAACCCATATCTTCCCCCAGGAAACACCTTTTGTCGTTCAATTCTTATTTTAAAGCGGCACGGGAGACCCTCCCACCACTGAGTTAAACAGATGATTTTCAAAGTTCTCTTAAGAGTAGACTTAGGAAGTTATATTTGACGAGACTTCGGAGTGTGTAGTGTCTTAACAGCCCTAGGTTTTTTAGTTCATGACCCAACCTTTACTGATTTAGAGTTTTCGCGGATTTAGTACAACCGGATTTAAGCGTTATGTTGAATAGTACCGTTTCGGTCTTATTAATAAAAAACGCTTAAATCTGGTTTAAACCCGGTTGTACTAAATCTGGTTCGTCCGTAAAAATGCTGTATTTTGAGGATGTAATTTTTGACAACCGCTAATCCTCGGACTAACTAAGATCACGTTAAACTTTGTTTATGAATAAGACTGTTAGTGTCGTAAAAACCCAAGAAAGTTCTTTTCGGGGTGATTTCGGAAGGCCCCTTAGAGGAGATTCGGAATTTCTCTTAGAAGAGACATCGGAAATTCTCTTAGAGGAGACTTCGAAAGTTCTCTTAGAGGACACTTCAGAAATTCTTAGAGGAGACTTCAGAAATTCTTAGAGGAGACTTCAGAAATTCTTAGAGGAGACTTCAGAAGTTCATAGAGGGGACTTCGTAAGTTCTCTTAGAAGAGACATCGGAAATTGTCTCAGAGGAGACTTCGAAAGTCCTCTTAGAGGAGACTTCGAAAGTTCTCTTAGAAGAGACATCGGAAATTCTCACAGAGAAGACTCCGAAAGTCCTCTCAGAGGAGACTTCGGAAGTTCTCTTTGACACGATTTCGAAAGTTCTTTTCAAGGTTACTACGGAAGTTCTTTCCGAGGATACTTCGGAAGTTCTTTTCGAGGTGAATTCGGAAGTTCTTTTCGAGGTGACTTCTCAAGCTCTTTCCGAGTTAATTTTGGGTTATCTCAGGGACACTTCGAAATTCTTAGGAGGTGATTTCCGAATTTGTTTCCAAGGCGGAGCCAAGGTTCTTTTCGTAATCCGGCTGCGTCCCGCACCCACACCCGCACTCGTCATTGCTGAAATCAGCTGATTCAAGCGGGCAAAAAAAATGGGATCACTGCACCGCGTTCGAATAGACACGGGATCGTGCAACAAACTAGGAGGTTATCTCGAGGCCAAACCCGAACCCGGCCCAACACCCGAGACCCGAGACTCACCTGCTGTTCTCCATGCTGGCCGTGATGTTTTCCCCGTAAGAATCCATGGCGTCTGGTGCAATCCAAAGAACGTTGTCTTCTTTTGCTACACAAAACAATGAAACATGTCAAACACGAGAAAGAACGGACCGAAACTGCTCTCGCTACCAACGTAACATGCTCCAAGTGAAGATCGCGGTCTACAGACAGTTTTATATGTCGCGGTGGTGGGAGTGGGGCTCTCCGAACGCCGATGTCGGGTCGCACTCGAACTCGCAGCACCCAACTCCGCACGATTTATTATCAATTTCTCACTGAAATCACTCAGATCCCCCTAATTTCGCACCTAAATCGGGCGTAAAGCCAAGTCCCCCAGGAAAGAACCCCAACCCGCAACGAATTCCCAGTACCATAGAACCTCCCCCTGGCATGCAACCCTCAAAACCCAGCGTGGCAACCGACCGTGCCCACAACTCCTCCAGAGCCCCATTTGTCAGACCATTATGCGCGCCTCCCATTGGTCGAGCCGACGCAACGATTTTCCCATAGGTTCGTTTTCTCCCTCACCTCATTTTACGCGCGATTTTAATTTGGATCGTTCGATTCGCAACTCTCTGAATCGAAGTCGGCCGACGGGCACGTGCGACCTGCCACCTGTCAGCGGGTCGGCGAGCCCTTCGGCCTTCCGCGGCCGCCTTTGTTTCGGTCGCCTCGGAAGTCGGCCGTGATGTAGGTCGAAACTTTCACGGCAATCGTCCCTGCCTTGAGCGTCCGATTCTGGAAGACGCCTCCGCCGGCGGCGGTGCGGCGTCCGCACCTGTGCTTGTGACGATAGGGAACATGCACTGATTTATTTCTTGATCTTAAACAAGTCCTTGGTTTTAACCTGTAAAATAGATGGAAATAATCTAAATAAGGTTAATCATAATAATTGTAGAGATAACAAACACCCTGTTTTTGTTATTTATATCTTGTTGAGGCCCTATTGATTCAATTGTAGAGATGTTTAAAAAGAATTAGATTGCGAAATTAGAACCGAACATATCCTAATTTGAATGACCTGACCTAACCTGACCTAACCTAACCTGTAATGACCTAACCTAACCGGTAATGACCTAACCTAACCTAACCTGTAATGACCTAACCTAACCTAACATATCCTAACGTGTAATGACCTAACCTAACCTAACCTAACTAGTCAGAACGTAACGTAACCTAACCTAACCTAACCTAACATATTGTAACCTGTAATAACCTAACCTAACTAGACAGAACGTAACCTAACCTAACATATCCTAACCTGTAATAATCTAACCTAACATAAGCTTCAGCTTTTGAAATGACATGATTATATGTATAACAAAAATGATGTCGTTCTTCAAAAAAATCACTTTGGCTTTAATACAAGCCTTAAGTCTTGTTCTAAAAATGATGTATGTAGGCATTTAAAATATAACAGTATTTATGTCCCTCCTAGTGTTGTATACCATATGACGTTTTCAAATTTAAAGTTTTGTTAACAAATTTAAAGACACTGCACCTGCATATATAATTCGAATTGTTCCTAGATTTATATACTATCAATAGATATAATAAACCGTGTTCCATGAAGCTGTCCCAAGCAGTTCCAAGCAGCCTTGAACAGTTAGCAGCCAATGGCGTTTAGAGAAATGTTGCGACCTTGAATGCTATTGGTCACTATTTGCCGGCAGCTGTTCCGGACAGCTTCATGGAACACGGCTATAGTCAACTAGAGCCCTTACCAACCGTAAACTCGTATACATCAATAGATAATAATTTTAATATCCCGCTCATATTTTAACATTTCTCTTTGTGACAAACTGCAGAATTGCAATAACACAAAGTGCATTATAATAAAATACCAAAATAGCCGAAAGCGAAACGGTAATGGATTGATTATACGGTGGCGTTTTATTGCTTGTCATTAATTGTACATACAAATCAATGTAAACATTCCACATACGCCATGAATTGAAGGCCAATCATAGACGTAATGCTAGGACTCAATTTTAGATATTTAATATTTCATTATTTTAATATATTTTATTGTTTTAATATATTTTATTGTTTTAATATATTTTATTGTTTTAATATATTTTATTGTTTTAATATATTTTATTTTTTTAATATAT
>JAWQRP010004590.1:0-11679 GCA_033557875.1 Quadriops clusia | reverse complement strand
AACAGTTAAAATCACAGAAATTACACACACACAGCCACACGAACAACTTGACATTTCAATTGAATTCATTCTTCATTTATATTTTCATTTCGCATACTCTCAATAACAGTTCTCACCTTAATGGCGTAATTTTCTTTGACGTGACTTTGCCTACGAATTCTGGGATATTACAAAAACAACGAAAAAGGGTTCC
This sequence comes from Quadriops clusia, assembly GCA_033557875.1. Classification (NCBI taxonomy): domain Eukaryota; kingdom Metazoa; phylum Arthropoda; class Insecta; order Coleoptera; family Hydrophilidae; genus Quadriops; species Quadriops clusia. Next base: position 11,486 of record JAWQRP010004590.1, on the reverse strand, counting down.
TACCAAATACTAGACGATCACAGGTAATTTTGGCCAAATAGAGTTTCGGGTTGATTTGAATCTCCCGCCTTTTTCCTTTTTCGGATCTTTCGATCCTTAGCTTTTGGTTTTTCAGTCAAGCCCCCCCCCCGATAAGTCACAGTATTAACCATTTTTCTCTTTGAACGCTTTTGAATACAATTCTTTAAAGACTAACGTCATCCTTCCAGCCAGCGGTTGAATACAGATCCTGTAAGAAAAGTAGGTACGTACTTTTTTTGCTAGGTGCGTATGTAAATTAACTGGTCCCATTTTCGCACTAAAAACGCCATCTATTTGATGATAGTAGAAGAATAGTATTCAACCGCGAAATACCATAATCAATATTTTGAAAATATAAGACTTTTACGTTTAATATATTGTAAGGGATTTAACATATGCCATAAAGAACGTGAAACTGTGAGCCATGCTAAAATTGTTTTCTTCACGCTTAAATAATATTTTGTGGGTATTTACGAGGCCATTATATAAAATTTATGAGCTGGAGACCAGGCACAGAGACAAGTGATCGACCAACATATGTTTCCAATAAAGGCGATAACTTATGAGCCCCGAAGAAAGGAAGGGACTTTGGTCTAGAGCCGAGGGGTAGCAGAGGGAAGAACGAGGGCGGTCACCCAAGAAGCAAGAAGTTACAAAAGAATCGCGTCGGAAGAATGAACCGGGAAGAGTTAAAACAATCGGTTACAAGAAATCGGCGATAAATTGGTACAAACGCGTTAACGGGTTATTCTGGTGTTCTTTTGGTGCGTGCGGGGGTTGGTTGTTTGGTGTTAGTGTTAGCAAGCGGTATCCATGGGTTAATTGCAGACATCAATTAGGATCAGCGGCGGATATCAATAAACAGGCCAGATCGTTCTTAATTACTTTTCAAAGCATGTCAATCGCATGTCTCTTTCTTGTTCTATCATTTAGGTCCACGTTTGTCCAGGTAGACGGTCCCACGCACGAAACATGATCAAACTCAAACGCCGCAAAGCGTTCAATCCTTTGCTTTGTCTACCATAACAATAATGAGACAAAGTTCAGATATTGCCAAACAATAACTCAAAATCAAATGCATTCACTTCCAAATTTCGTATGAATTTCAATCACCAATCAGATAAATTAGATTAATCGACGAAATATAGATAATTCCATTGCACAAATAATGAAAAGGTTTTTCCGGCTCCAAAGGAAAGGCTTCTTAAATTCATGGTAGTATTAAATGTACCCTATTGAGCTCATGCAGGTATTCCAAAAGTAAAGGGTTTTGTTGGAGATTTGAAAGGTGTTTTAATTCGAGTAACGTCGGTACGCTTTAGATATTTATTTAGTGTTTTTCCCCATTTCCCGTGGCAACAGGTATGTGGCTTGCATCAGTGCGATTTACCTAGGCCTGGCCCTATGGGCGCGTACCGTGGTGCTTGAGTATTACCAAACTAATGTCTGTCACATCCTTTCAACTCAACCTTAACGATCCTAGTTCTGGTCGTTCCGGCTCTTCTGGTGTCGCTGCCCCCTCCATGCGTTCTACCCATATAAAGGAGAGGAACAAAGGGACTGGGAAACTGCAACTGAGAGAACCTCCATCCATTTCCCGAATGACTTTTCCACGTTAAACACTCGCGACGACCAAGTCGAGTAAGAATTCAGCGGGTACACCCCTTTCTTGCGTACTGGCTGAACTGTCGTATGGCACCTTAAGGATTGTCCCCAGGTAATTAATGCTGCCACATGTGTACAGCGTGGTCTTTGTACACGGTGTCCTATCGATGATGAGGCAACCGACTCTTGACGGTAATATGCGTTATCTCGGGTCCATGAAATACAATAAATAATTCTGAGGTTTGACACTTACTACTAGATTTTCGTTGTCTCACGTTGTTGGTGACGTTAAAAGAACGGATACTATACTACACAACAATTCATGAGAAATCTTCAGCAAAACTTAATAACCGTAGGTAATAATGTTCAATGATAAAAGAGATCTTTCTTAGTAACCAAATGATGCTATTAAATCACCCAAACAATACCATAAATTGTCAGAGCGAAAACCGACGTGCCGTAATATCTGGACCTACCCATAAAAAATACTCGCCCCGCATGAACCGATGTTTGCATGGCCACCAATAAGTGATTGCTCGCCATCTCTTTCTCGCGCTATCTCTCTCTCCTTTCTCTATCTGTTTTGTTCACTCATTCGCACGAGTCTCGCCGTCTCTCTTCCTCTCGTTACTAGCCCTTGCCTTATTGGCAGCGAATTATTGACGTGACAACTTAGCCTACGAATTCTGATTCTACGAACACAACGTAACACATGGGTCCTACCTTCAATAGACAATCACAGGTAATTAATTTCGTTGGCCAATTAAAATCAGGGATGATTAGTTGAATCTCCCGCCATTTTAGCTTTTAGGATATTTGCTTTAAGCCCCTGTTGTTTACAAAATACGTAAGCATCCCCCGGAGCGTCACAATATACAGGGTGTCCCATTCTCTGTGGATCGCAGGATTGGGTAGTTTAGCGTATTTTTTATTGTTTTAAACGATAGTAAAGTGTAAGGAAAAGCGATTACCAAAATATGAGGTAAAAATTCCAATTGTAAAGTTGTTTAAGTAAATATTGAAATAAATAAACTATCGAACGAATGTGCAGAGTATATTTATTTCAATATTTATTTAAACAACTTTACAATGCGAATTATTACCTCATATTTTAGTAATCGCTTTTCCTAACACTGTACCATCGTTTATCAAGTTTTTAGAAAACGCTAAACTACCCAATTGAAAGTTTATTACTGGAGACAGCAAATGTGTATAAATGCTTCACTCTGAGCCACTCACCATTTGGCATCTAATAGTTTTCCAACCTATATTGCATTACCGTTTGTTTTAATTATGTTATTTTAAATTACGCCTTAGATTTGTTTTCTAGTTATTATTAAACATATACAAAAAATATCCGCCTACCTGATCTAGGTGTCTGAACAGGTTCAATAGGGAGGATGCTGGTGGGTTCTGGTACCCACATAGGCCTGACAGAGGGCTCTTCCTTCGTTGTAACGGTGGATTCTCTCTCTTCCTTGAGGGGCGGAGTCGTGAAGTTGGTCCTAGGACTGGGCCCAGTACAGGAGAGGTGTCTGGGTCGAGGGGGCTGGGGGGAAGCGCTTCTCCCCAGTTGCGGCAAACTGGGTGAAGCCCTTCCTCCCGGAAAGGTGGCGTTCCTCTTGTGCCTTCGGGGAAACACCGCCAATATCTCGGCCCACCACCTCGCGTCTTCACGACTGGCCGCCTTAACGAAGGTGACTCGATCTGGACTCGTCAGGGCTAAAGAATGAGGATGGCCCGTCACTTGTTCGGCTCCTGTCACCTCCAGGACCTTGGTCATGTCCACCGAACCCTGGGGCACGGTGTCAGGCTGAAAATATTAATTTTTATATTAGATTAAAAAAAACTTTTCTTCAAAACGTTGAGTTAACTTTATCGTTAATAAGTCATATATGTTCTTCTTTTGTAAATCCTATATCCTACAAATCATTGTAAACTAATTAATATTAAGAATTATTCTAATTACAACTAAACTCACTATTGTATCTACATAATATAGTGTTCAAGGAATCAAATTCCCCAGGATGTCTTATAATAAATACTTAGAGAAGTTGCTGTATTCGTATAGTAGGTATGTATAGCGTGACGCACAGCCTCTCAGTCTCGATTTTCTATGGAATTCTAATGAAGAGAACTTGTTACGCACCTGATGTATACATACATGGATCCAGAAAGTCAACAACCCGACCTGTTGATGAAAGAAATAAAGCTCCAGCACGCGAGAGGCTGCGTTTCCGTTCTTCGCGTGGTCTCTAATGATGGGCCAACGCTGCGGCTGGCTCTCCAAATTGTTGCCTACCAAACTGCTTTTGTTCAACTTTTTCATCATCATCAATCCTTCCCAATTTCGATCATCCATACATTAATCATGCGTACGTACATCATCTAAACTTTTTCATCCCGTTTAACATTCCCGAGCTGCAGGAGCACGATACGTCGAAATTCGCAAGCGGCGCACACTTTCGTAACAAAATAGTTATGATTAATCGCTTTTCCTTGCCACACGTTCGCTTGGCCCATTGTTAGAGGTTTTGCAATTTGCTCGGCTACACAACAACAATTTGGTATTTCGTGGGTGTCCACCTTTGATGATGGCTCTCTAGCAGTTCTGGACGATGTGCTCGAATATTAGTTCGTTGCCTTCGAACGAAGAACGTCCTCTACAAACCATTTAATACCGGGTGACCATAAACTTTGAAGCATAAAATTCGAATTTATTCAGCGCCGCTCTTGTTAGTTAGTCATACTTTAATTTTGTTCCAACATTTTTCCTTGAAAATTGTATGTGTTTCTTTAAAACCCTTCGAGCTGTGGAGGATTATTATCATGATTTACTTGCCTGCAAGTTATAATTCAAGATATTAAAGAAACCCGAACAAATCGTTGTTTTTCAATAGGATTCAGAACAAGACTTTTTGTCCTTCATATGAGTTCTAGGAAAACATTTGTTCATGTTATGCATTTTTCGTAGTAACTAAATGAAGTCGCCCAAAAAGGAACACTGTCAGCAAAGGAAATTGCCAAGATCGGATATAACTATGGATATAAGTTGATTGTTTATTTTTTAGCCAGAAGATGAACGGTTTCGTCGTTAATCAGGACATCTTCAGGCTTATGTATAATTCTAAATATTGCTTTGTTATGATCATCACCTATATGTGCACAATTATACAATTTGTTTTTTTTTAAATTTGTATTACTATGTGTGCTGAATTGTTTCTTACGAGGAAGATCAAATCTTAGGGCAAACAAAGAGAACAAATAAATATCATATTGCAACACAAAAAATTCACCCTGTATAAGTGGTTGTACACGGTCAGAGCGAAGATGTTGAACAAGGCGCTCCAACAAATCGCATTAAAAGCAATACCGAGAAAATCGATTTTTTCGCCTCGTGAACGCATTTGCAAGTATAATGATACATATAATAATTCCTGAGCGTTTATTGTTCTCATAAATAATGCCAATATTTATGGCTTCAAATACAGGGCATAAATTATAATAGCGACGTGGATCGCAGTTGGTCGCGGGTTCGAGAGCAACAATTAACCCACGCGAATCGTCACAGGTAACTGTGGGTCTTTGGCACGTATGTATCGTTCATTATTTCTCAAATAGCGTAAAGCTTACGCAAAATATATTATACCTTTATCTCAAGAAATTTTGATAGTAAATAATTACTGCTAGGGCTAAATTGAATTAAAATAATCAAATGAAATAAAAAATCAAATAATACAAAATTTAACAAAAGAAGAAATAAATAAAACGAAAAACGGGACGAGTAAACATTAAATTTTAAATGGACTTGATATCGTGGCGAATTATACAGGTATGCTTAATAGGAATATGAATGAGGCTCATGCCTTCCACTCAGGTGCAACAACAAATGTTCCATTAGCACATTTACCTGATGGACCTTAGCGGAGAAAATTGCGTGCACATAAACTTTGAAGATTTCTACCCACCTCGCCTCCTAGATGCCGTATAAGGTGCTTAAATTAGCTCGGCTCTTTAGGAAAATTTACATTCTGACCCAATTGCCACAGGAGATGTGTTTATGAAGGAGAATTGCGATCGTGAACAACACGACTCTACTATTAAAATGGACTCAGTTTCAGCACTAATCTCAACTACTATAGAAATAAACTCAACTATAGAAATAATCTTAACTACAGAAATAATCTCAACTACAAAAATAATCTCAATTACATAAATAATCTCAACTACAGAAATAATCTCAACTACAGAAATAATCTCAACTACAGAAATAATCTCAACTACAGAAACAACCTCAACTACAGAAATAATCTCAACTACAGAAATAATCTCAATTACAAAAATAATTTCAACTACAGAAATAATCTCAATTATAGAAATCAATTCAACCATAGAAATAAAGATAAACATAGTGATAAATTGGAAAAAATTGGACGTGATTAATTCCTTGTTTAATTATTTATTCCACAAGGAATTAATCACGTCCAATTTTTTCCAATTTACCTGACCTTGTTGGGATTTTCATTTATATAATGATAAATATTCAATTCAATTCGAATATGTATTAGGAAACTTACGTGTTCGTCCACGGAATAGTTCAATTCGCCGTCATCATACAGGACGAACCAGCGCCGCTGCCATCTCTGAAAACAAGAAAACCAACATTAGAAAAATCGTGAATGCGCAAATTCTCAACATACGTGCATAGGCAAAAAGATATTAGTAAAGTGTCTCTACACAGAAAGATTGGATAAAAAAACAGCCAATATTTTGCAAATTCACACTACTTGTACATGGGCAGTAAAGCGCACAACTTTGTTGTTAACTGAAAGAAGAAATGTAAATTTCTTCTTCCTAGATCCGAACATGCGTGCGATAAGAGATAAGCTTATCCCATAGCGGTAACTAGTCTTGTGTGTGCATACCGAACACCGCGGAAATGGACTTTGAAGGAATTAAATGCGACAGAAAGACACGCGAAGATAACAGCAGTAAATCTTCACTCTGCTGCACTGCCCCTAGCTACTGGAAGCCGAACCTAACAAGGTTTAAACGTTTTTTCTTCAATATTAATTTCGATCCCAAGTTTAAAACAAGATGAAGAAGGATCTAATAAATAGCTACATCAAGCAGGCGTGGTGCCGAGTGAGAATTACGGTATTTCCTTATAACCCACTTTGAGATGCAACTTTTCTAGTTTGCGACGACCAAAACAAACTGCCGGGTCAAATGTGGAACACCTATGTGTGTACCTACTTATTTATATTGAACAGCCGCGGCCTGCCTTGATCCCAGCGCGTTTATCGCGGTTCAAGGCCCACCTGGATCTAAGCCCGTTTGACAGTTGCCGGTCGGCATCTCTCTACATCTCTAGACCGACTAGATTTTTCATAATGCCAATAATTAATAACGCTCGCTGCCTCGGTCTTCATTTCTCACTTTCGATTTGCCCCACGTACTCAGACTTAAATGTTAGATCAGTTTTTAAAGTTTAAAACTTGTCAGTGTGGCGTTTTGAAAAATGGAATAGCTGCGGCGAACGGGAACGGTTTCGGGTTTTTCTTTGGTCATTTTTTGAGTAACCTGGGAGCAGTGGATCGGAAACCAGCTCAAAAAGGCTATAATCACGTGCAAACCATTCAATTTCGAACCGCTCTGTTTATTCCAATCATAGGTTAGTCTACTTCCTAGTTGCATTCCTCGAAAATTATGCTTTTCTAACCGCGCACGTTGCTGGCTAATGCTAGTAATAATAAGACCTGCAGAGTATGCATTACATTTCTTAATGGGTGCATAATTGTGTTGCCCCTTTGCTGGTTCCCATAAAAATATTTAGATTATTATACAAGATGTCCACAAACTTTTGAAGCAAAAATAATTTAAATTCGCGCCTTTATGTTCCCTTTGCAATGCTTTGTTATCCAACGGTTTGACATATGCTAAAACACCATTGGGATATGAACCTCTTTCTTTTAATTCTGTTCACGGAAGAGCGCCGCTCGAATGAAATTCGAATTGTTTATGACTTAAAGTTTACATTCACTCGGTACATTTTAAATCTGAACTTAAAAAGTATTGTTGTACCGACAACATGAAAGTACTTCGTACAAGCGATCAACTGAGGCCACCACATTATCCTAAGTAAACAACGAGGTAATTTGTGCTTCCAATCAATGTTACTTAAACTTCTAACATCGTTTTCTTCGGCATGTAAATTGTCCAGGGAAATGATTCAGCAGCACGGGAAGTTAATCGAAACAATGCATTGTTTTCACAACACATTGTTACCAAGCGGATTAAATAACGTGTTGAATTTTCCGCCTGCTAAAAATGTCGTAAAGTTTAATTGACAATCACGGAAAGAAAATTAATTGTTTGTTTCGCTAGCAAAAAACGTGGGCGCATTTAGTAGTCACATCCGCACTTTGTTATACCTCAATAATTTGTCTAAAATGTTCTTTCTAGTAAAACAATCATTATTTAACCAACTTAAGCACTTAGCGGAGATAGATCTAAATTTTCTGTTCAGCTTGAAAATTATTCCTCGTTATCTTTGCACAGCCGTTACAACTACATGCAGAGGCAGTTAATGATCGCAAATTAATACGTATGTGGGCCGATAGAGGCAGAGAAATTATGTTATGTACTCCCGTATCTGAATGTAGGCACTGATAAATAAATATATTGTTTTAATTAACCATAACTTATTGGGTTAGCATTATTTTAACGGCAATTACTTCCTAGTTGTTGCTTTGAAGCGCGATGAATAATGAGGAAGGTACGGAGCTGTCGAGCCTTCAATTTGCGAATAAAATTAAAATTAAATATAAATCTTGCACCTGATGGTAATACCAAAAGTGTGTATTGTGAAAGTGTAAAGCTAACTAAGCTACCGGCTTGACCGAAGACGTGAAACAATCTTGTTTATTTTGTGAGGGGATTGCAAATGTAACCGTTTATATCACGCATTCGGTAATCAATTATTTCATCACCATGTCTTCCGTGGTAACGCGTGGTGATGTTAACAATGAGATTATTTATATTAAAGTAATTATTTATTCACCGGAGACAATTTTGATGTGAATATATTTATGCAGAGGAAGGGGTACAGAAAGCATGGAGTTTTAGCCTGGCCCTAACGCCGACACAAATAGCGTCATCTGCGAACTGAGATGGCCAACTCTGTAATTTTCTCTCCGTATTGTTGACTATGCAAATACATAGTAAATACATGTAATGAATGACATGTGGGCTTTACTGATACTGGGTGCGGGACGAAAGATGGGCGCGGGCCCCTCACGTGCAACGTGACCTTGCGCATTGCTAAGCCGTCGTGTAAATAAAGTAACTACGATGACTTTAAAATGAGTATTTTTCAAAATATCGTTAAACTGGGTAAACACTAGACAACCTTGCCATTTAGCCGCTGTTTAACGAAAACTATCTTTATGGCTGAACAATTAAGTAAAAAAATTTAAATTTGTTTGCGAACCCATTGTTTCAGGATCTATTTAAAACCAAAAAAGAATTAGGTTGCGTGTATAACTTTGAGTAACACTATTTCGCACGTTGAACACAATTACCTAAATGTTGATATAAAACAAACTTGATAAGTAATTATGAGACTACTTTCGATTGAATCACTTTTTGTTACTTACATTTATAATTAATACGGTAAAAAATTGCGTTTACTCAATCATGTGTTTTCGTCTCAGTTAAAGCATGTGGTCTTACCTCACTTGTTTTTCGGCACAATTTGTCACTTTTCTAAGCTAAATCTTAAAAATAGAAATCATATTTTTTTTAAAAAGGTTTGTTTTAGGAAGCACCCACCTTGTCCATAGTTTCATAAGGCATCCTGTATACAATATACAATTTTGTTCAGTGCAGTAATAAATTTGTCTTTCCAGTAATGTTCTTAACATTAGAACAAAAGATTCTCATGTGAATAAATATTTTCAATAACGCAATTCTATTAAATGCGGGATTTTGCCCGGGTCATTTTGTAAATATTTCGATTGTCCTGTTAAAATGCTTTGAGACTTGTTTTCGTTTCACAGTTCCTTTCTTATGGTTGTTATGAGTCTGCATCCCAATGAATGCGTTAAGTGTTAAAATCTCCACTAATGATAAATCTATCTCAAATGGCTTTGAAAAATTCTTTATACATTTATGTTTTAATATTACATGTTGGCGGTCTACTGTTGTTAAGTTTTGGTTCTAATATCCCCTGCCATTTTCAAATATTTTCAAATTTAAATGGAAGATCACAAAATATCATTAAATCGTTATGAAGGACGCCAATTACCAGTATTTAATTTAAATTCGGAGAAGAGAAGGCCGCAAGCCGATCGAGTTGACAAGACCTAAGAGTAGCGCTGCGCGACTCATGTCTTGCCTGAGCCATAAAAGTGCGACATTACATGTTATTAACTGCAATGAAGATTCAGACTTTTTTCGCGTTAAGCTATGTACACATCTATACCGAACGAGCCGAGGCCGAACATGTGCGTCTTGTACAAATGTGGACGGGGTACCGAATGGCTTGAACCGAATGAACAGCACGAATTTATGAATTGAAGATAGTTAGTACACCACTTGTGCTATCAGAAGTGAGTTCTAGTTGTTGTTCCAAAATTTATTTTTGGGAAATAATTTTTGCCAATGCGGCATTTATTGTTATAGGTCCCATTTTTAATGTATTAAAAACAAAATTTGGAAAAATACAAAAGATATTCTAGCATATTAATTATGGTTATAATAATGCACTTTTTCATAAAATACAGCATTTTCGAAGAAACTGTTTAAAATAATGAAGACAAAATAGCTAATTCATTAGTAATTAATTAATTATCATTGTTGGTTGACTACAACTTGTGCTTAAAATTATTACTTTTAGAGGAAAAACTGCAATATTCAACGTATGCTATATTTAATATTTAGTTTTCATAATATTATTACTAAATAACATTATTAATTATTTTTTAATTGTTTAATATCCAATAGCGCGATTATTTTGGAAGCGTGAATATTAAAATTCTACCGACAATTGTTCATGCAAATAGGAATAAACGTTGTAATATAGCAAATTATTAAAATTAGTAAATTTCAATTATAGGTATTTGAAAAATTCATGTCCGCTAGCTCTTAAAAAGAAAGATAAGAATGGAGAAAAACACCGAAATTTGTGTAACTCAGAAAAGGTAAAAAATACGTCACTAAGGATAATTCAAGGTTAAATTTTTGTTCCTTTTCTCTGTTCACAACTTGGTTTTGTTTTTTTTTTAATTTATCGATTTATAATATATCGATTTTAATACTAATCGATTCATGTAGAAGAATAACTCGATAATCGGAATCAATTAAATTAAAAAAAATCAATTTTTTCTTGACCTAGTTTAGTAAATCGGGTCACTTGAAAATTTACGGCAATGAAGATTTGGTCTCTTTTCCTATCGACGGTCACATATAAATTTCACATGCTTCATAAAAGTCGCTACAATTCTTGGAAATAAAATAATAAATCATGTTTTTCAAGAGAATATTTTATTGACAAACTTGGTTTCCCGTGCGTTGCTTTGATGTACGCCGACCGGTCGGATCAGAGCGAACGATGTGCGAGTCGTATGTTCGGTGCGGGATCATCGTCCACATCTATGTGAACGAATGCAAAATGCTTAAATTCGGAATGTTCTGTTCAGGTGTGGACGAGAAAACAACCCGAATACGTGGCCGGAGCAGATCCGAACGAACAAGTCGCACAAAAATGCGTTCGTGCGGCCGTCCACATATGAATGTTCGTTCTGCCTCGACCCCCCGAATGCTCAAGTGTGGACATAGGGGAAGACAACGAACGGAAC
>JAWQRP010004589.1:0-11679 GCA_033557875.1 Quadriops clusia | reverse complement strand
ATGATGCCTAAATAATAAAGGCGAAACGTCGAGAAATAAATATTTTGAAAACAAAAAAGTTAAGACTCTAAATACCCAAGAATAAAAAATATAATAATATATAGTGTGTCAAGAAATAATAAATATTTTAAAATTTAGATTTTCGTTCCACTGTGTGGCGGCTATCGCTCGGCAGCAAAACACGACTCGGTACAAAAAGTGTCGCTTTACCTCCTTGTAAAATAATATACTATTATAGTAATGTAATTTATAAACATATTTGAATCAGTAACGCAGATATTCCTTGAACATTAGGTTCAAAACGGACATATTCCCCTTTTGTACGATCCCCAAGCACTGGTACATTACTACGAACTTCGTTCACCATCATATTCACCGCATTCATTGCGTTTTGTCCTGCTTCTTATGCATTAACTCTATCGTTCTTATCGTAGAATATATCGGCTCGATAGCGCAGTTTCTTCGACAACTTATTTCATCCACAGGCACTTGCTTCTTTGGCTTTTAATACACATTGTCTATTAATTTTTTCTGCTCTTTCATTGCATGACATTGCCTCCTATAACACTTACGTATATGTATATTACACAGTTCTTGAGTCTGTTCCATCGCATAACCTCACTTTTCGAAAGTTCGCCAGGTTGCCTCTGAAGCTTCAAAATGCGGGACTTTAACTACCTGTTATCGTATAATTTAACGTTTGGCCCCTATTTAGACCCCAGTAGAGATCTAAGACGCCTAACTTGTTCCTTCCAAAAATGACAGCGACGTAGATGGTAAGCCACCTTCGCTGGATTTTGAAACGTCAAATTTACAATTTTTAGCTTCAAGCTTGTCTATACAGAGTGTACCCGCGTCCCGTCCGCACGAAACAAATTATTTGCTCAAATAAGCAATTAGAGCAAAACAATAATTTATTTCTTTGCTTTTTAACTTGTTGATGCAAGTAGTTAAATTCTCCCTTACAAAACACATTGATGTTCTTTAAAATGCGAGTTTTTCATAGTGACGCAACCATCAACACACACTCACCATAGAACTCACATTACTTAAAATGGGAAAATTATCGACGTACGTACGTACGTACGTTACAACGGTAATTATGTTTGTTGATTCTGTTTGAAACTATTGGGGCTTATTAACAAGTTGCGGCATTCGGTTTTCAGATTTTTGTTTTTGATAGGTAAAGAATGTAATACAGTATCCAGCTCAATAGCTATGTTACATTAGTAATAAGTGTTCTAAATTGTTGATGGGCTTAGCTGCATAGATATTTATATCCTTTGATTGAGAACGTCAACATTGAAAACAGTTTGGTTTATAAATTCGTTGCAAATATAACGATTTCCAATAAGTCAAGCATTTTTATCTCTTTCTTGTAGTCGGCACAAACCTTGCATATCCAAAATAAACAACTTTGCATGTAACTATCATTTCCAATTTAGTTTCTACGACGTCTTAATATGATTTGGTATACCCTGGACTGTAGTCAGTATAACATACTACCGCCTCTGGCCGTCGAACAAATTTTACATGCCACTGTTCAGTTTATAGCATTGCTCTAGTTTCTCTCCATTCGAACATTACCCAAGCAGTTATTTTATGTATGTATGTTTCTATGCATGTTGATACGTATAAATATACGTTCTGTATATGTATGTATACTACTGCTGATTAAACCTTTGAATTTAGAATTTACTTAAATTTCTTTTCGGCTAAAAAATAAGTCTAATAAATTGATCTTTCATCAGGTTTTGACCTTTAGTAAATATGTAGTATATAATGTAATTGGAAAACTTTAATGTCTACTTAAGAAAGTAGTTTGCAGTTTAGTTGTTTAGTAACATAATTTTCTTTGTGGGAGTGCAATGACTACTATTGTATATTCGATAACACAAAACGTTAGGTTTTGAGTAAGCATGAAATTCAGTTAGATCTAGTACTAAAAATCGACTTAAAATCTAATTGCCGCTTAAAGAAAACATCCCACGGGAAGTCAACGTAATGCGACTTAAAGAAGATTATCTCTTTTAAAATAAATAGATAGAAAGACGGACAGATTAAATTATGTAAAGCGGGACGTTTAATTATATTTTATTTTATTTGCTAGGAGTTACAGATAGATTAATTCAAAGCTAAATCAATTAGATATTCTGTTTGGAAGTTTGCTACTAAGGCATAACTATGGCATTCCTCCTCGTATTGCAAAGGGTCCAAAGTCACTGAAAACTATGCAAGGTGCAATTAATAAACTTCTACTATAATAGATATTGATTAACCGTAAAGACTGAAGTGCGCAGACATTACTACCAATGTAACATAATTTAGCAACAGCAATCTCTAATATGTAATTAATCTGGTTTTCCATTAAGAAATATTTATTAATAGGCGTCCAGTTTGATGTTTTCCAAAGAGAAAATAATTAATACATCCCTGTAAATATACAATGTATCCAGAAATTAACGTTTGTTCCCCGGGGCTAGAACGAAAATTTACCTTTTGAAATAATAAATATAATTGCAATATAATTTGCATAAAAAGTTACGTAATAAAATGTTTATTATTATTACTATCATTATTATTATTATTACTAAACAATACTATAATTTTGACTTGCAATCCTTCTTTATTTTCTTTGGCTTCAAAAATACTATTTCCGTACTCTCGCTGAGTGTTGCATATTTGCGTAATTGAATCGAAATCTGAATACATTATAGGTATATCGTTATTAAGTACGTTTCTAGTTGGGAAGAGATAATAGTAAGCGATTATCGACGTTTCATACATGCTGGATTTGATAGCCTTGCCTCGCAGCTGACGTTCATATGATGACGAATGAACAATCAAGCCTGGCAAATACCAACCATACCGATTTAGCCACTGGGGAAATACGGCAGCTCTCAATGAGTTTCCACAGAATCCTCAGGCACTTAACAAACGTTAGTTTTGTCGTTCCAAATTATTGTTTTGGCACTGATTATAAAATACATACAAATTAATCCGCCACATTTTAAATCAATTGAATATATTTGTAATGACCACATTCAACGAAATTTATCCAAATACATATTTTCGGATTTCAATACGTATACGTAATTACGTAAATATTTAATGTATTAAAAAAAATTTAAGGAAGTCTCACATGAAGCGGAAATTAAATTTTTAATTGCGTCATTTGAGCAATCATTAATTGTGTAGAATAGGATCTACTTTTGTTCATTCTACCAATTAGTTTTTATTAAATACCATATCATTTTCCTTCCAAGATTCTACTTCCAGTGAAATTTCCACCAAAGTAGCCTAATCTCTGCACATGTAATGTTAAATAAATTATGTCCACCGGTTTAATTTGATTCCTTATAACAAAAGGCAGCCTTCCTATCTTTACAGTTTTCTTTGTGCCCTATTATTTATAGTCGTCTCTGCGAAGCAAGCAACTTTTATGAGCTAAACATAATTTAAATACATTTTGTAATAAATCTGTTTTGGTGCAGGTGTTTTGTTACTGTCACTAAAGTTAATGCTAAGGCTCATAATACCTTCACAATATTCGCTTATTGTTGTGTGAAACAATGCCGCGGCTCGCTTTAGGAAAACGTCTCGTCGTCGCATTAGCGGCTAATGTATATGACATAATGCGCGAAATTTTCTTACCAGCAATATCTATAACAAGACTAAGGAATAAAGTGGCTTTTCCGTCAAACATTGCCATAAATGGCGACAGACAAAATTCCGCTGATTCATTTATTAAACACCAATCGACCATCCAGTTTGATTGCTGAAGTTTATAGTACAAGTTTCACCACATATTATAAAGTTTACATTAGTTAACAATTTCAAGTGTAATAAAGGATCCTCGATATCACCGCGTGGAGTTACTTTGCCAAATCGATATTATGGTATCTCATTAATATTCATACTATTTCAATTAAGAGGACATATAGTCTGAGAGTTGTCTAAACTTATACTTCATTATAACTTTGGAGCTTGTTTACATCCAGCATTGTGAAATTATTTTGACAAAAGGAAACTCGCAGGCTAAAGGTCTGATACAACGTAATTAGTACAATTCAATAAAAATTTACCCACAAACACATCCCCTCTTGTTATGTGTTTACCAGCATATAAATAACTTACACAAGCCATATACTCACTTGCGAATTGTCACAATAATTCACCTGAATTATTAGATATACAGCACATTTTATGGCGAAATAAATTTCAGGATTGTGGGGAGAATGCAAATAATGCCAGCTATGTCCTTAGATAATCATTCTAGGTTACGAAGGGACAAGATACCATTACACACTAATAATTGCAACATTCTCCTTAGGTCGACGACTACTATGAGGAATTATGTAGATCAAAGGGTTGACCTGGAGACAAATTGTTGCGTAAGCAAGAATCTATTTAAAAGCTCCCTCGCTTCATTTTACAGTAAATCACTTTAAAATAATAACGGAACATTTAAACGGCTTTTGCCAGGTAAACAGCGGCAAAGAAGAAAATATCAAGAAACGTCATCTTCAGCAAACAGCTTCCTACTATAACACAAAAGGGTAATTTTGGTTTCTACACCGGCAACAAAGCGATAACATCTGACTATGTTCACAGGCCATAAGATATTTAAAATCCTACACCATTCTATTTTATTTATTTTTTACGAGGTTGCACAAGCAATACTGAAGCAAAGGGGACAAATCACACCGAAACCCGGTGGAAATAAGGAGAAAGCGAAACAATTATTTTTGGGTAATGCACACATCCTAAAAGAACGCGAAATAGGCTTTTAATAAATAATGATTCTCCAAGGATTATTTTTTCTTTGCTGTTTTTAAAGGGCCGCATTTATTAGGAAATTTTCTAGAGAATACTGAAAGTTACCGATTACCTGCAACCAACAATTTTCTTTATACTTCCATAAAAGTTTCCGTTGTAATGCTGCGGACTGACCTAATTTCAAGTAAATTTCTATTAAAACCCATTTATCCCACACTCGGTCGCATATAGAATCAAGCCTTGTTTATCCATCGCAATGGAAAATCTAAGTATCACGCTTACAAATCAAATTACTGCGACCACAACGACGGTATCGTCTTAATTTCTTGTGGGGATTGGGTTAATTGGAAAAGTTTTGTCTATTTTAATTTCCTCTGTGTGTGTCTTTATTATCTGGAATAAGTTTAAATAAGTCGGGTGAAATTCCATTTCTAATTTTATTGCTTTTATGAACTCTGGTAATTTTCCGTTTGCTAATTGAATGCAAAAAATAGCGCGAGAAGTAATCTTGAGTGGAGAAGTTCAATTAAGAGCCGAAAGTTCGCTATACACGTGTTAATTCCAGCTACTTCCTGCAATCTGCACGGATTAGGAACACTTTAATGTATTAATAATGGCGGGAACGAATGCAAACAGACAGAATTCCTTAGCTTTACTATTTTATGCATTTATAGTTAGGTGTAATTATAAAGTTTTTGGGGCAAACTTTGAATTGATTGATTGCTGGTAGAACTTTGAGAATTATTATAAGGAAGATAAACGTTACGTCTAAACAAAAACTGACGAATTTGTTCTGTTGTCGAGATCCTATTTATATTACTGTCAACGATGAGTATTCATAAACTGCATTGTGCCTCAAGAGGAGAATTTCAATTCATGTTGTCATTATTCAACTACTGCTTATCTCTGTATTAATGCTTATAAGTACGTACACAATGGTGCCAGATTTGTATTATGCTTTTACCAAGGCATCATCTGCCATATGTCGCTTGGTTTTTAAGAAAAACATGAAAACGTTTCTGCGATTGATGTTGTTAATTAAAGTAATGTTGTCGTCTGCTAACTGCTGTTGAGAATAATACTTAACTTCTTAGAGGAAACTTTAGCGAACACGTAGAATGTGTGAAATTCAAATGAAAGTATCACAACCATTGTAATTAAAGCTACATATTGGTTTTCATGTATCGTTTCCCCCATTCCATTGTCACAATTACATTACAATTACAGCGACAATAAACATGTCGTAAAACCCATTCTAATTTCTTATTACTAATCTCGTCTTAATTAAGGTACACATATTCCCTTTGAAGTGGAAATGCAGTATATTTACGGGTTGTATTCACATTCAAAGGTGCTGTTGCTAATTTAATTAGGAAAATTGTCTTGTAATTAAGGTGGAATTGAACGCGATACACGTCAAGAAATAATCATATTTAGCGAACACGCAAACGTACAAATCTCTTCTTCTTCATTGCATCAATGATTTCGCTATACATACCTACGTTATGGACCAAATGAATATTTAGGCAGTGCTTAAAATGCCGGAGCATTATGACGAAAGGCCAAAATGATTGGGCAATTTAATGATATTGTATGATTGCCTTATTATGACAAAAAATAAAACGTTTTTCTTTTTATAAAATTGACTTCTTTAAGTAGGGTAATAGTTCAATAATCTTAGTTTTTGTATTAGTATTTCATTGCTAACTCTTCCGTTGATTGAGCATCCTGGGAAATAAATTATGATCTGTTTTAATATTAAAAATGTGCTTTTTTATTAAATCGAATTTTTGTTAACACTGATAATATAATTTTTTTGTATCATCCTCCCCAGCTTTTTTTAATCAGTGTATTTCTAACCTTTTGATGATATCAGTTCATTCAGCCATTCGTTAAACCGCAGATTTATTTTAGTTCATAAAGGTTAACACATTAGCAATAACACTTAACCTTATTCACAGAGAACAAGTGTTACCTACGTACTCGGTTTATAATTTTTTTATATTTTTGATATGTTCAAATTTGTATATAAATCATTGTATATAAATATGTAATAATTATATTGGTTTAGTGCATAAGAAAATTGAGGGTTAAATAGTATGGATTAGTTTATAGTTTTCTTTTACATATAGTTCATAAGGTGTACAACAGATGTCGCTTAAATTTTCTACCTCCTTTCGCGTTTGAATTATTTAGAATTAATAAGGTCAGTACATTATTTGATAGCTGAGTGAAGCGACCTTTTATCGGGATTGGTTATAGGAGCAGGTATTTGGCTTCAAAATTTTTTTATTATTAATTTCACTTATGCATATAATTTTCACACAGTCTTAGCTGATGACTGCAGATTACTGAAATTCATGTTGGTTGATCTTGAATGAGCTACGCATATTTTCCACCAAACTAATCTTTTCTGCAAATCTCATCGTTGTCATCTTACCTCTGGAGATCATTTAATGCTGACTTTATACAGGTAGACCATTGTCTTAAATTATATGAATATCAATAGACAATTAAGTATAAGCATCAGGACAGAATTTAACTAATAGTTTGGTATTATTCGGAAAATCTCCCAATCGGGATGTGAATTTATAGGGTTTTAATGAAGCACGTTCCTGATGTTTTTTGGTTTTTTTCACTAGGCAACCGGGTTCGTCTGGCTAGCAGACATCTTCAGGCCTATGTTGTCAAAATATTTAGCCTTTTGTGCAAGTAAAACATCTGTCCTGCTATAAGAGCAGGCAAACGGAGGTTATGATTGTCAAATATATTGTTAAAAATTAACAAATGCAGATCAAATTTTCTTCCCACACCAACGCAGAATACAATTCGATGAATATTTATAGAAGGTTCAAAATAGGTTAATAGTCGTTAAATTGTGAAAACTTGTGATCCAAAGGAGAGAAAACTCAGCACCACGTGTAACCGGCAAAACGAAAGGTTGAAGACGTCTTTCTCATAATACCTGGACATTTTAACTATTGCCCTGATTATTCATTTTGCCCATATTCAATTTATCCATAACATACATAAAAATACAGGTAGATTTGTTTGTTTTTTTGTGACTGATTGATCAAAGAATATTTTTCTACTTTAGTAAAGTCCTGAACTCAAAATACTGTTTACTGAACGTAAAATATTTAACAGTTGGAATGCACATATTTGCACTATCGACAGCGAGGGATGAACGAATAATTAATTACACTCGTCACAATGTAGACATAATTGATTACTGTTACATATCGACACGGAACTCTACAAAAATAATGTAGTTGGTAAAAAATGCATTACGCAGTTTTTAAAGCTGAAATTTGCTTTTTACGTCCATTATGCTCAATCATATTTTTAAACATTTATTTAATCCTAAAACAATATAAATCAATTCCACAATTTGCACAATTACTACCACGATTTCAACATTGTAAACAAGTTTTCGTACGAATGGTAACATAATTAATTATAAATAAAGTCTATGACCAATGAACAGAGCGTTCAAGAAAATCTTCTTTTCAAACATTAATCGAGTAATTAGTAACTAATTTGCTAAACTTTTAATATGATCATAGGATTATGTAACTGCATTAATCTACTGTTATAACGTATTATCCATCACATAGTTGTACACAGAATATGCATTCCCTGACTAACCGTTGTCCATGTATCCTATATCACTGTTGAATTAATTATTGATGTGCACGGTGGTCCATTAATATATCTCCTCAGTGCAGTTGAATCTAGCCAGCGAAATGACGCGTTATGTCTCCATAACGTGTTCTCAAAGAGTTATGGCTGCATTTCAAGGAACTGTCGCTAGGTTTATGTATTTTTATTGTGGTTGTGCAGTTCTACAAAAAGAATCATTTAACACAATCAATTATACATTCCTCCAATATATTTTGCTCCAAACCAAATGTTTTAGCGAACTCAAACTACTAAGCAAGAAATAGGGATTCCAATATAACGGTAGAGTAATTTTAAATATTCCATTTAACGTTGGCGCAGATACTGAAAATTTTAATGTTCAAATGAAGCAATTGAAATTTCAATGATGCTCAACGGTAAAATTCTAACAAAAGGTTTTATTCATTAACG
The DNA here is from genome assembly GCA_033557875.1 of Quadriops clusia. Taxonomy (NCBI): domain Eukaryota; kingdom Metazoa; phylum Arthropoda; class Insecta; order Coleoptera; family Hydrophilidae; genus Quadriops; species Quadriops clusia. The sequence continues at coordinate 2,808 of JAWQRP010004589.1, read as the reverse complement.
CTACGGTGCAAATAAGGGAAAAGTTGGATTGCTAATCGATATACTTTTTTATTCCGCTCTCCAGACCTTTATGTTACTGGGAATTCTCAATCAAATGCGCATATACAGTGTTGGTTATATTTAAACAGTAAAGGATTAACAAAATATTCTTATGCAAGCCAACAAATGGGTTTACATTAAAGTTGCTTTAATTCAATTACAACGCTACGCAAGTTAAAAATTTAACTGGTTTCTCTAGTTCCGGAAATCCATGCAATTTATTTCATACACTTGAAAAGTTGTTGCAAAGTTATGAATATCTTGTATTCGCGTAGTTCATAAAATTTTCACCGCATTTTGCTATCTCGTCCTCTAAAACTTTTTTTGTATGTTAAGTGACTTTGCATATTTCAAGTAACAAGCTATTTCAGTCAAGACTGAAGTTTTCAACAACCTTTATAACAACCGCTCTGGGCAGTTAGCCAGTGCAGGTGTCCCATATATTCTTGAGCGCTCATAAAGTGTTATTTTACAAGGATGTACAAGTGGTTACGAGGGCCCCTTTGAACTTAACAATTAGTTTATTCGTGTTGCAGAAAACTCACGACAAAGTTGAAAATAAAGACCGCAACAGTTTCTTTTGTCGATATGAAATTTGTGTATATGGCTGACTAGGAAAGTTGGATATACAATACATTTTTACGTTTCTCTCAAAGGAACCGACGTTAAATTTCTAATTAGATTCTGATTTCAAGGTTTAGGAATTCTTTTCTGAGGTAACAAGACGTATAATTACATTTAGAACTTGTTAAGTTAGAAGTACTTCGCAGGAACGTGAACAATTACTACCATCACAAAAACGGCTTTCTCGTTATAAGAGGGCAGGAAATTCCTTTTGTGGCGTTACTGTAGAATTATGTAGGAAATATTTTATTAACTAATAAAATTTCAAATGATCTGAGTAAAAGTAAGTAAATATTGAAGGGGCTATTAAAGCGGCATTGTAATTCTGCTTCAGTGCAGGACCGTAAAGGCATTTGTATACGTGATGTAAGAGCACTTATAAATGGGACTTAACTGCTTATTTAGAGACACTGGCATGAAAAGCGGCCTTAAAATTAAGTTAAGCGTACACTTGATAACCCTTAACACGTTTTAACTATTTACTTAGTTCGTGATCCACGTAATTTCCAGATGTGTCAATTTACCAAATTCTACCTCATGATTCTGCTTGCGAGTATTGCTTACAACCAAGAACATTTCGTGTTTTGCGTTCAGCTGCTTCCGGTGTGTCGGCTGAAAGCAGGAAGTGTTCTCCCTGTATAAATGTTCAGATTCTGGTTTAATTATTTCAGGAGTGATGCTAGATAATTGCACGCCGCGTAAACTTCAGCGTTGGCTCAAGTTGTACACTGTAATCTTCGATAAAATATATTTCGGAAATATGAAATTAGTGTCTAGATATGTTAAAATGATATTTTTGTACTTTCTTTAGTCGGTTTTGTTTGGACTAGTTATATTGTTCAGTTGACATTCTCGAAGCCTCTATAAGAAGCCGTCATATCAGAGGAGAGAAAATTCAGAATTCGGGTCATATTAGACAATTTGATTAATTAGATTATTACTAGAGCTATTTTGATTCCGGAATACATATGTTAAATAATCTGTTCGTTGTTGTAAATTGGTTCATTTAGGGACGTGTTATTTAAGCGATGCATAAGTGAATTGAAGCTCCACTTTTATGATTATATTTTAAATTATTTATAATGATGAAAAGAAGACTATAGAATATGTGTGCACGTACCTACTTAAAGAAGTTCGTATGTGTTGTCTAGCATTTTGTGGTTTGCTTTTAAATATAAATTTGCTGGATTATGTACTTTCCACTAAATGTCTTCTATGCAAGTTAGGAATGAAGTTGAAAAGAGCATGACGTTATGGTTATCATCGATAAATACAGAGAATATTTACCATATATCTACCCCAACATAGTATGATACTAGTAAGTAATTCAGTTTCCCGAAAGTGTCTCTTCAAAATCATCCATAAAAAGATTCGCAAGAAATCTAGATATAGATAAACTCGTCGGTAAGCCCTCATCCATATATTATACAATTGATAAACTAAAAAAAAATTTTTAAGAGTCGAACAAATCACTGTTTTGAGAGTAGTTTATTCGCTTATTCATCTTAGGTTTTACATGTTCCTTTACAATTTTTTCGAGTAATTTTGTTTTGTATGTTAATGGTGAATGCATACAAATTTGTAGTTTACATTTTCGGGTAATCTATTTTTAGTTATTTTTAGAATGTTCAGTAGCGGATGTGTTAAAAAACAGAGATGTTTTGTGAAGTTTAATTAAACTAGATAGTTTGGGCGAAGAACGAGAAAATTTCCATTTGCAGTTGTAATTTTTTTTGTTGAATTCTGTATTTACTTTACTTTGACCGCATATATGTGGTTTCTTTTCCTCTGGAGACTCTGAGAATTTTGCCAAGAAAGTACCAGTTCGTTATTTTAACCATTCTGCACAAAAATCCTGAACTCGATCTTTAATAAAAAAGTGTTTGTTTCTACACTAGATTATAATATTGTATGTACAGCGTGTTCGGATTGAACTGTTTTATATAAAATTTAAATTTGAAAGAAAAAAAATTTAAAAATGTATAATAAGACAATATCACATAAAGGTATTATTTTACTTAAAGTGCTTATACAACAAATAAATATATTTTAAGCAAATACATGAACTGCACATAGAAATTCTGATGATATTTATAACAAATGTTCAAAATGCCTCCCTTGTACTTGAAGGCAATTTCGAATTCT
>JAWQRP010004588.1:0-11683 GCA_033557875.1 Quadriops clusia | reverse complement strand
AATTAATAAATCACTTAGAAGCTAATAACAACCTCCTATTAACACATTGGGCCAAACTTTTCGAGCAATACCACAATTTTAATGAAATCAACAAGGTCATTGCTTGAAGGTCAAAATTTTATAATTTTCATAAAAACAATTTATAATTTGAGTAATAATATACAGCTTATACGAAAGAGCCAAAAAAGTTTTATAAATTCTTTTATGGTAACACCAAGGTAAAAAATTCATAAATGTAGTATATGTCGAAATAAAATGATGAAAATCTTAACCTAACTTTTTTCGCCATATTGCTTTTAAATGGACCCTTAACGAGAGAACACAATTCAATTCCTGCGAATGAAAAGGAACAACTGCAGTACCACCGACTACTTCTAGACAAAATCTCTGAACCATTGTTGGAATATTAGAAAAAGTTCAGTATATAGTAATTTGTTCAATTAGTACATTCCTATTCTGCTATCATGCCTAACACAGCTGAATCATTAATCACTGTAGACCGCTACAAAAAATTTAGTGAAACTTCATATTTGTTGTAGTGATTTTATTTTAAATCATGACTAAAGATGTTGATTTACATTTTAAAAAACATATTATAAGAAAGCAAATGAAGGACCTACTAGCTGCTGGTTTTAATTTTAAGAACATAGAGCTAGTTATTGAATGGTATGACAATTTCTCGTTTTTGTTACACTACAACCTAGATGATGATATATTAAAAAATATGTTAAGAAATATTACAAATTTGTGTTGCGGTGGAATTGAAGATTTTGATTTAGCCTTTCCAAATATACTATCACCAGCTGACTTTAAAGGCAACGATCCTCTTTACAAGAAAAGTTCTTTTTATGTATATTTTACCACCCGTTTCATTGAAATTGTCAAACCCCGCATTGGAAACAAAGACAATGTGGTTACAAATCCGTTTTATAATCATTCTTTTTTCGATCTCGCGATGAAAAAATATATTTCCTACTTGCCATTGTGGTCCGGATTAATGAGCACCGATGGCAGATTGAGTAACGCCGTTGTTGTAAGTTGGTTTGCTTATGTTAAGCACAACAGTTTATCAGGTAGGAAGCACCAAAAATATAGCCGCGATATTAGAAAAATTAGGAAATATATTATATCATGTAAAAAAGAAAATGAGTTTAAAATAAAAAGAAAACGTTGCGCTCAAAGACACGAACGGGCTTTGTTAAGTACAGAGAAATGGGCAAAACGGACCAAAATAGTTCCATCTAATTTCGCCCAAAAAACATTAAAAAAGGATTTGGCTGCAGAGTATCTGAAAACGCTCGACAACAAAAAGAACAACTGCTACTGAAAACAGAATAAGGACTTCACAGACTAAGAAAATTAAGCAATTACAAGCACGGATACGACGGCAATCGAAAATAATGAGGGCGCAGCGAACTGAAAATTCAAAATTTCGTCAGCGGTTATTAAATTCCAATCCTGCTATTTTATTTGGTAAACAAAAGTTTCCATCAGAAAAAAGCAAAATGTTTTGCAATATGCAAATACGAAATAAAAAATGTCAAAAATGGACAAAACCCGAAAGAGAATTTTCGATGTCGTTATATTTTAGTTCCCCCGCTGGTTACAAGTTTTTTAAGTCGCAACAGTTCACTTTACCCGGATTGAGTACAATCCGCAAGTGGAGTTCGCGAAATAACTTTTTGCCGGGCTTTAATGAAGATTTCTTTAAAGTTTTAAAACAAAAAACTTTAACTATGGACAAAACTGATAAGTTTGCGATATTATCATTTGATGAAATGAATATTCAGGAGAAACTAGAATTTAACAAATCATTTGACATAATTGAAGGATTTGAAGATTATGGACAGTGGGGAAGAACAAATAAACCCGCCAAACGAGCCCTTGTGTTAATGGCTAGAAGTTTGTTTTCAACATGGAAATTTCAAGTGGCGTATTTTTTGACACGCACAGGCGTTTCGAAAGAAACGATGACGGAAATTATTTATTACGCAATTGAAAAATTATTGGAAACAGATATCACAGTAAAAGTTATTGTATGTGATCAATCCACAACGAATGTTGCGGTGTTCAAAAACTTGGGCATATCTATTGAAAAAACATATATCGAACATTTGGGCAACAAAATATATTTTATATATGATCCGCCACATTTAATTAAAAATGTTCGGAATAATTTATTAAACGGTAATTTTATTTTGGAAAATGATGAAGTGATATCATTCAACGTAATAAAGGAAGCATACGAGATAGACAAGTTGAGTGTATATGCAAGGTACATGCCAAAATTGACTGATCACCATGTAAACCCTAATGCTTTTCAGAAGATGTCCTGTAGCCTGGCATTTCAGGTATTAAGTAAAACCGCCAGTGCAGCGATTAAAACATTAGTGGCTAAACAAGAAATACTTGACGGCAACGCCATTTCCACGGCGAATTTTATCGAATTGGTGAACGACGTCTTCGATGTATTAAATTCGAAGTCGATGCAGCAAACTCCGACAAATCCATTAAAGCAACCCTATACCTCCTCCACTCCACAAGAAAACATTCTTCAACGGGCATTCAACACTTTTCAAACAATGAAAAAGTGTGCATTTAAAAAAGAAAATTTTTCACGTCCCCCATTTATGGATGGAATGTTAATTACCATAACATCTATTAAAGAATTACGTGAAGATTTAATTGGGAGTGGTTACAACAACCCGATTTATACATACCGCCTTAACCAAGATGTATTGGAGAATTTTTTTTCATCTGCCGAAAAAAGGGAGGATTCAACGCAAATCCATCTTCAAGATTATTTAGAACTATTTTTCGAAGTTGCGCATTGAATTCTTTAAAGCCGTCGGAAGAAGCCAACTGCGAGGAAGACCCCGATCAATTTCTAAATACAATAGCAACCCCTACATCCATCCCTTCAATTTCCGTAAGTCAACCTCAACCAACCACGTCCATGCAGTCGTCGGATTTTGAATCTTCCGACAAGGAGAATGAAGAATTAGACGAACAGTTTAATGTAGAAGATTGTGCCGTCAGTTACTTTGCCGGGTATGTTTGCAATAAAGTGTTGAACAAATTTAAGTGTAGCATGTGCAAAACTAATTTAATTACCGAAGATAAACTCGTTGATAAGCGCCAATTATTTTTAGTTTTCAAAATGTATTCAACTGAAGGAGAAAGAACGTTATTATCACCTAAAAAAGAAATAGTAGATCTCTTTTTGCAGATATTAAAGATTTTTAATAAATTGTTCGAACAGAAAGTACATACAATGGGTTTAAGGGCTTCTATTGCTAAAGAAGTTAATGAAAAACTAAACATTAAAATAGTGTGCGACAAAGAAGAACACCGAGACTTTTTCTTAAACCTTGTGATAAATACAAAAATTTTCAAACAATGCAAGTGGCGGGGAAAAACGCAAACTAAAAGTGCCAGTAGAAAATTAAATATTTTGCAGAATAAGTAAAATTTCTAATCAAATTAGTAATTACTTACTTTGTCAATATTGTGCATTTCTGTATTATGTATATGTATATATTACAATCTTATATATTATATTTTAAAGGGAATTAAATAATTTACTTCATATATTTTAATATTAAATTTGTATTGTCATTATTCTAATTTCTTGTGCATTACGAAAGAGTAATATCACGAAACTCACAATATGTACATAAATCTCCACTAAATATTTCTACATGAACATTTTTTAGGTTTATATAAAAATATATTTTTTCCGCGGAACCATTGAATTTTTATTTTCCTGCATACTCCCATAAAATGGAATTATCTAAAATTGTAGGTACCTATATAGTGTCCTTTAAAATAAGGAGTTTAAATAAATATGATAATAATTATTATTAATGTTTAGTAACGTTTATTTAGAATTTTGTTTAACATAACCGTGATGAATTGAATCTCATCTTAAGTAAAGACATTGCAAGAGGCTTGGAAGACCCGCTAAGTGGTGGTGTGCTAACACAAGGAGTTTATTTCAAATAAATGCAGAACGGTAGATGTTTATATAAATCGAGGTCAAATCATAAACTTGCGGAGACAAAACATGCAAACACATACATTCATACTTTCGGCACTCGAATGCGATTGGCCAGGGGGGATGGCCTCGAGTTGTCTCGCCACCTCTTCGCATTTATGGAAATATTTAGTTGTGATTACCTTCAACTTATGTAACCGGTCCTGAATGCTATTGACCGAACTATCTGTTGTCTGTGGTAAAACTAAATGAATACGGGCAACTAAATTGGAATAAGAGCAACTGATAAAGATGATAGAAAAGAACAAGTAGCTTTGCAGAACAAGTGTTGGTGCGCAAATGCGTGCCATTCACTTGGCGAGAAAGTAAAACTATTTGGAGTAATTTTTGTGTAAGTTAGCTTTCATGAATTTCACCCTTGTAAACACCATGAACCGCCGAATGCGGTCCTGGAGTCCGAAACGACACTCGGGACATGCGCAACTCGAGAAGGGGATCATTCATTCGCAGAGCACCGTCATAGAAGACAGAAGTGTTATGAAGTGACCTGTGAAAACGCTAAATAAATAAAATCTTGAGTTCTTTAACATCGAAGTTGTTAACACCCTAATCTTGCGCTTCTCCCCTTCGTTCATGGTTCGAGGTAGCTTAAAGGCTGCAATTTGGAATCAGGCTTTCTCTTAAGAACGTAGAGATGAAAACAATGCTGAGCTCGGTGTTGATGCGTTTGATGTGCTGTCTCCTGAAGGTTTCTCTGGAATACGGCGTACTGGCCATGGTGTATATAGTTGAGAGTCCGGGTCAAGAAGATTTTCAATATTGAAGAAAAAGGCTGGAGTACGTTCTTGACTTGTTTATTGAAATTCGTTTCACCATCCTAGACATAAAAGAGCAGCTTTTAATTCTCTACTACATAGACTTATCCATACCCCTTTAAATAACTCAAATTTCAAGCTGGAAAAGTATACCATTGATCAAATTGCTTTTAACAATAACACATAATATTAATATCGTATTTAAAACTAATTTAAACATTATGAAACTTCTTAGCAATAATAAGGATAGAACCCCAATTTTAGATAAGAGCGGTGTCTACAGAGTAGATTGCCCTTGCGGATCCTCCTATATTGGAGAAACCGGAAGAAGCGTTAAAACACGTTTTAAAGAACACACCAAGGATAAACTCTACTCTACCCTAGGTAAACACCTACACGAAACGGGACACAAAGTTGATTTCCAGAACGTCAGATTGCTGCACGAAGAACAGAAGGGACATAGACTGAAGCTTCTGGAAAGTCTAGAAATTGACCGCCTTAAAAAAAAATTTTAATTGCATATGCTTAAATGATCATTGCGATTTGAAATATAAACCTTTGATTAGATTTGTGCCCGACTAGCGTTTAATTTTCTCTCTTTTTATCTTGTTTTTGTTTTGCTGTTGCTTCGCTTCACGTAGTTCTCTGATAGATTCTTGCTGCTTTTATTCGGAATCCTCTAAAAAAGATTTGCGCTTAACACATTTCGATTCGGTGTTCTCGACGTTTTACAATAAAATTAGTCTAATTTATATTATTTATTATATTTGTAAAAAGAAATATTTTGTAAATCCTAGTCCTTTACTTTAACTGTTATTTAGTGTTGTTCATCTTATCTATAGTTTTATTGTGCTTATACCTATTTAATATTAATTTTGACACGAATGTGCTTCGTACTCCTCAATAAATGACCACATGTAAGTTTATTTAATTAGATTGCTCTGTTTTCAATTGCTGTGGTATATATTTTTTGTATTATTGTGAAAATTGATGTGTAAATTTTCTCTTGAAGGAGTCCGATGATGCTTCCCTAGCGAAACCGGTCACCCACTGTTTCAATAAACAAGTCAAGAACGTACTCCAGCCATTTTGTTAAATCTTTTAAAATAGTTGGTTTCACTTTTTAAAATGTTTACGTTGTTATAGTCAAAAGAATGTTTTTTAGTTATACAATGTTCACTTAAAGACTGCCATCTAGATTACTTTTCTTACAAGTATTTTTGTGTTGTTTCATTCTATTTTCTAAATATTGCTTTGTTTCACCTACATATGTGCCTTCACAGTGTAAACATTTAACTTTGTATACTAAATTAGATAGTTTGTTTTTGTTATTTTTATCTTTAATTTTTTTTGTAGTATTAATCAGAGTTTTAACGTTACCTTAAAAACAAGGGAACACATTTAGTGTAACAACCTAAACCGAATTATCATATATACATATATATATATATATATATATATATAATTTTTAAATATTTTAAAGCAAATTCATTTTGACTATTTAAATTTCATTTTAGAAAGATTGGTATTAATGTGCATATTTGTTTTCTCCAATAGTTGCATTATTTATGTCTGAAGATGCCCTTGATTAGAACAAAACATCACAAATAAAAACCAAAATTAATTAGTTTTATGCTTATTTCTCGGTATACCCATAATTATCACCTATATTATATACCATAAACAAAATTAAAAAAATAAAATAATATAAAGTGAGTCAAGAAATAATAAATATTAGAAAATATATTGTTTTGAAATCGATTCTTCTTCATCTTAGTTTATAATTGAACGTTTTCTATATCGTTAGTATAATTTAAATATTGTGTATTTTTTCAGAATTTTTAAGTTGCGACTATTTGGGGGATTCGATCCTCCGGCGTCTACAAACTTATTCCTTGGGCATTCCTAGCTTCCGGAATGCCTAGGGGAAAGTGTGCGCGGGCATGGCCGTCGGAGGGTCAACAATTGCCCACCTCATCAGGCGGATTAAAAAAGGGAGGCAGGACGGCAATATGAGGCAGCAAGTCGCTGTCGTTCTGATAGGAACCAATGACTTGCTGGGCGGGAAAACTTCCGGACAGGTCATTGCCAATTTAAAATGGCTTGCCCGGGACTTAGCCAAGCTTTACCCTCGTATTGTTTGGTGCTGTCTCCCTTTGAGGCCCTTTCGTGGGGAGAAATTTATGCACGCCAGCGCTGTGAATGAGTTTATTCGTTTTTAATCCCATGTTCACTGGTTAGATCGACTCTGCGAGCAGAGCTATTAAGAAAGTTTATTTATACATGTATTTATGTACTTGTTTAGGGCTGGAAGAGCCAGTTACACAGATCAAGCCGTGGGTTTTGTACAAGTAAAGAGGGAAGATGGAATCTGCATGGTAAAGGCACGAATAACTCCCGAACACAAAATAAAAAAATCTGGATATGCTGTAACCGTAAAAATAATTGAGGCGGAAGAGAAAATTTAATCTGCTCAATGCCATGATTGTGCAGCATCAGCAGGGGGGTGCAAACATGCGCTGGCGTTAATTTTCTGGCTGTTAAGAAAAAATGAAGAGCCCGCTGTTACCGAAGTCCAGTGTTACTGGAAAAAGCCAGCGTTATCAACGACCGGCACAAAAATTGCAATAAATACTTTGCCAAAATATGTAATGCCATCTGATGTACCATACGGTGTTACGAATATTTTAAATTCAGTAGCTACCGAGTCTACTCTTGCTCATTCCATTGTGATGAGAAAAAGTTTACATATACACCAGTTTGCTGCAAATTATATATTTAATAATGGGGATGCAAATGATGCAGTAGCATTTATTGAGTACTGCAAAAAGAACTGCAGTGTTGTTGAGATAAGTACTGTGGAAAGAGAAACCCGGGATCAGAGAAAGCAAAATAATGGTACGAAATGAGATATGGCCGTCTAACTGCCTCAAAAATGCACGAAGTTAGTCGGTGCAAGAAATCAGATGGCACTCTAATAGAGACCATATTAGGTGCATATAAGCTGCCATTCACGGAAGCAATCGAACGAGGGAAACAGTTGGAAGAAGCTGTATTTAAAGAAACATGCAGGAAGACAGGAGTAGCATTTAAAAAATGTGGGTTATTTATACATGAAGATATTCCTGTTATCGCAGCTTCCCCAGATGGAATCAGTAATGATTGCTGCTTAGAAATTAAATGCCCAAGTGAAGAAAAAACCAAAAAGTTGTACATAAATCAGGATAAACTAAGTGACAAGTGCTATGCACAAGTGCAAATACAAATGCATGTTACAAAAAGAAAGCAGTGCTTATTTGTGATGGCAGATGTAAATTTTGTAAATAATAGATCGATTATTACAAAATTTGTAGATTATAATGAAGAATATTGTAAAGAAATAATTCAAAAATGTTTAGGTTTCTGGAAAATTAATGTCTTTCCACACATTGTAAGGGATTTAAAAAAATCTACAAATTGACATAAACATAATTTTAACGCTAGAGTAACAACATGAAGTCACCGGTAACCTGGTCAAAAAGAACAATTAGCTTTGCAGAACAAGTGTTGGTACGCAAATGCGTGCAAATCACTTGGCAAGAGAGTTAAGCTATGATAGAATAACGGTAACTGATAAAAATGATCGATAAGAACAATTAATTAATGAATATCATATTATTTGCTTACGGTTGAAAGTGCTTTCTTCTCTTTTATTACACTTACTGCATGTGTTTTTTTAGAATTTTACTTTGTGGAAATATAAACATATGTGCAAATATTTATATCTTTATTATTAATTTATAACGGACATAAATCCCTTTAATTTGGTTTGAAGTCCAGAATGGGGCGATTAAAACATTAAACTTGCACCGATTAGGTCTTTATTTCAATCCTCAAATATTTCGCTGAATATGACGTCATCATCAGTAAATGATCTTCAAAATATATGTAAAAAAATAGTCTTCCTTAAAAATTTTATTCATAATAATTTAATAAAGCTAATGATAATGGATGATGCATCTATTTATATAGGTGCTTCTTCTATTTATCCAATTTCCCTTTCCGCTTTGGTTCTTGTTTCCTTTTCCCCTTCGATTACTTTCTCTTTGTCTAATTTTTCCTCGTTCTTAATTTTTTTCTACTTCTATCTCTTTTCTTCTCTGTTTTTTCCCCTCATCTTCTTTCTTCTTCCTCTTCCATTTTTTGTTCTTTTTTTCATCTTTTTTTGCAGAACTGTAAATATTTAACTTAATCTTGCTTTAGTATTTCTGAAGGTTTCGGTGTAAAGGGTATTTGAAAGACGTCGCTGCAGAAACAAAAATAAGGTCCTTATAAACAAAAATTCCGGAAATATAAAAATTATAACACCTCTCCATCTTAGCTACATTTAGTTTACCTCGAAAGTTGTAAATGCATTGCCCAGAGATCACGACGGGGACGTGTGGAGACAGATTTCTATTACCCTTTTTTAAAGTGGTGGGTTCAACATATATGCAATGAATATTTAATTTATTAATAATAAATGGACAGAGTCACTGAACTTTGGTTGACAAAAATATATTTATATCTGATACAAATTCCTTTCATTTGGGTTGAGGTTCAGGATAGCGCTATTAAGACATCAAACTTGCACCGATTAGGCCTTTATTCAATCGAATGGTGAGCCTAGTTAGGAAAACAAATTCATTTGCTTAATGAGAACAAATGCTATATTTGCTTCATTAAACAAATAAATTTGTTTTACTGACTTTGTGCTCACAATTCGAGATCTCTACTTCCAGCCGTTTACTGATGATGTCGTCATATTCAACGAAATATTTGAGGATTGAAATAAAGACCTAATCGGTGCAAGTTTAATGTTTTAATCGCCCCATTCTGGACCTCAAACCAAATTAAAGGGATTTATGTCAGTTATAAATTAATAAAAAAGATATAAATATTTGCATCGTTATTCTATCATAGCTTTACTCTCTTGCCAAGTGAATTGCACGCATTTGCGTACCAACACTTGTTCTGCAAAGCTACTTTTATTTTTGACCACGTTATACCAGTGACCCCATGTTGTTATTCTACCGATAAAATTATATTTATGTCAATTTGAAGACAAAATTCCCAAATATCTTTTAAGAAAATATTTCCTTATAATAATCTATTTTGTAAATTAATTATACCGCATGCTATTATTATAATACAATCTAAACTAGGGATTAAATTGGTATCAAGGGCACATTTAGAAGATAACATTTCAAATTCTCTAATTCGAGATATTACCCTTTCAATATGTATCCTTACCGCAGCTATTTGTCTACTCTTTATTACATCTATTTTATTACTTTTTACACCGGAAGCTATACTGGCTGGTCGAATTAGTCTACATTCCTTTGCATGTAAACAGTCTGCAATATTTTTGAAACCACGGTCTGCTAGTACATCACATCCGTTCGGTAATGTCTTTAAATATGTAGATTCAGTTACAATGGCATTATCAGTTATTCGTCCAAATAATCCATTTGATATAAAATTAATAGACCCATTAGGGCTACATGAAATCAAATATTTTATCGTATTAGAGTTCTTATATAAAGACCAACTAGCAGCTTGATATTTGGGATTGCTAGGTTTTTCAATACTAATTTCGAAACAGTCTATTATAGACTCCAGATTTTTAAAATTTTTAATGAATTGTTAAGGTAAGTTATATAGTAGTTGTTGTTTATTTGGCCAAATAATAAAATTTTTGAAAAATCCAGCTAATATAGGTAAGCAAGAGCTAAATATTTTTCCCACTTGGCTTGTAGCAAGCCCAAAATCATGTCCTAACCTTATGTGGAGTTCATTAAGACGAATCTTTTTAATAGTGATTAAAATATCTCTCATGCTAATATTAATTACTTTTGATGCCTCTTCTAAAACAGTAAATGCTTTGGGAGGCAAACCTAAATAAAATTTAGTTTCGGTTTTTAAAAGTAAAGTCTCAGTTTGAGGACGAATGGTTTTTAAAACGTGTTGCAAGATATCAGAGCTTTCTTCCTCTTCTTCAACACTTGAAACAACATAATCTGAGGTCATGTCTATGTCAGTAATACTACCTTCCAAATTTAAAGATTCCACTTTTTGTTCATCTTCTGATACGTGAGATGAACTATTTGATTCCATTACGTTATAATTAATATTTTCTTTTTCTTCCGACTTCTTAATGCTAATTTGAGAAAGCATATCTGCTTTTGGGGTATTTAAATATAAATGTGGTATAACGTCTTTCTTTAATTTCAATTTTCCTCCGTACATTCTTACTAATGTCCAATTAATAGTATCTTCTTCTAACTAAAAAACAATTCAAACTCCTGAATATACTGTAACAGAACCGTATTTAGACCAAGTCATTGCGGGTGAAGTTTCAATCAAATGCATATTTATTTATCAAATTTCTTTAGTATGACACCGACAACTGAGGAAAACGGGATAAAATAAACACATCAAATTGACGAAAGTTAGTTTAATATCGTCTTGCATTTTGGCACGAGATAACTTTAACTGGTGTTTATAATACCGGTCGTTAGTGTAAATAATACTAAAGATTGCTTAACACTGAAATAACTATTGCACAAAATAATGCTAATAATACTATTAAAAATAGTAATACTTATATCTTTATTATTTTAAATTTATTAATTAGTATAGAAAACGTAAATCGTCATTTTTTGACAAGATATCGGCGTTTAACACGTTGAATGCGGCCGTCGAAGCATATTCGACAGAAGCTGCCTGCCAAAAATGCGGCCGTCGAATACCATTCGACACCTATTTGCGTTTCGAAAAGAGACCCTTGAAAACAAAACACTCTGAATAAGTCATATTACCATCGAACAGTCGCTTCGAGATAACGTTAGAA
>JAWQRP010004587.1:0-11684 GCA_033557875.1 Quadriops clusia | reverse complement strand
TGTGTGTGTGTGTCTAAACACGATAACTCAAAAACAGCTTTACCTACATAAAGGAAATTTGGTATGTAATCGTTTTAGCTAAAAAGTAAACATTTGGGTTTATTCGAATAGCCGGAAATGGTAGTTTACTTGAAACGGAAATGGATCTCTTCCGAGTAAAGTACCATTTTGCTTTGAGGAATTTCTTTCAAATTTTGTACTAGCTTTAGAAATGACAAAAAACTCACAGATATCAAATTTTAGCACTATTGTCCAACAGGAAGTAGCCGTTTTTAACACTTTTTTTAAATATGCATATATGTATATATATATATATATATTTAAAAATCGCTCTGAATCCTAGTGTAAATCTGTCTTATCTTGTCTAATACTCCCTGGCCTAGAGTCGACGTCATCATGATGTCTATAAGTTTTTAAAGTCAATGGTATTCTACATAATTGCCGGTTTGCCGATAAAATAGGCGACTAGATTTAATAATAATCTATAAAAACAAGGATACAATTACATAAAGTTAATTTGGTTTAATCGAAGACAATTAGCATAAAACATAGTAGAATGCAGTGGCAGAACAATTGGCAATTAATTGCTTTTATAATGAGAATTAAGTTCAGTTAATACAATAAATTGTGGAAAACTAATGGTAATAATTAAGAGAAAATAAAATTTTACTTGAACAGCTAATTGAAGACAGCTTTATTGTGTATTTGAAATCTTCTAAATTGCAAAAGATATTAAACCAATTATTTTATACTCTATTATTTTATATTCTATTATTTTATATTTTATTATTTTATATTCTATTATTTTATATTTTATTATTTTATATTCTATTATTTTATATTCTATTATTTTATATTATTTTATTTTATATTCTATTAAGTTACAGTATTTTATTTTATATTCTATTATTTTACAGTATTTTATTTTACAAATTTTTATTTTATATTTTTTTAATGTAAGACTAACTTTTATAAATCCCGAAGAAGATTTTTAATATCGCGCCACCAAGAGAAATCGATCCTAACAATGAAAAGTGGCGATACAAAGTGGCAATAAAAACCGAAACGCTAAGGCGGGGAGGCATCCATCAGGGTGGTCAACTGGAAAAACACGAAAATAATTCGTAATGTATTATACTATTAACGCGAAATAATATATGAGGGGCCATTAGCTCTAAGAATTCGGACGCTGCTCGGGGGTGAGACCCGGGGATTATCCTAGCATCTCTCTTCGAGTTTAGTTTTAAAAAATAATGCATTGGAGGGTTTTTGACTTTTACTTATCGATTTTACTTTTGTACGACTTGGTTCGTCAGCTCGCCGTGCACTGGGCATTTAGCTCTATATACTACAATATTTGGTTCAGTTAAAAAATTTAGTTCAATTTTATAAATGACCAGTTAAAAAAATCAATTTCAAAAATGACTTCCGTTAAAAAAAATCAATTTCTAAAATGACTTTAGTAAAAAAATTACTTCAATTAGAAAAAGGACTTCTGTTAAAAAACTTCAATTTCAAAAATGATTTCAGTTGAAAAATTTACTTCAATTTCAAAAATGGCTAGTTAAAAAATTGACTTCAATTTCAAAAATGATTTCAGTTGAAAAATTTACTTTAATTTCAAAAATGGCTAGTTAAAAAATTGACTTCAATTTCAAAAATGATTTCAGTTGAAAAATTTACTTCAATTTCAAGAATGACTTCAGTTAAAAAATTTACTTCAATTTAAAAATTTTGTTCAGTTTAAAAATTTAGTTCAGTTAAAAATATTGTATTGTATGGATCTGTATGCGCAACAGTATATAATGCTTAGTATAACAAGTGGAATATTACTTTCTGGCTAGTTTATATCAATTTTATTGAGAATTCTGTGTTTATTTCCAGTTGCCATAAACGAAGATTCGGAAAGAACAATCGAAGACAATCAATCAAGACTAAATACATCGTTAAACTTATCGGTTAAGTCCACGACGAAACAAAGAAGATCAAGGACAAACTTCACTCTGGAACAATTGAACGAGCTAGAGAGATTGTTTGATGAGACTCACTATCCCGATGCGTTTATGAGAGAAGAGTTGAGCCAGCGCTTGGGTCTTAGTGAAGCTAGAGTCCAGGTGGGTACGTTTACTTTTAAATAATTATATTTCTCTGAACTCTAAGAAAATTATATTTATACATTGATCCTGTACATATATTTATATTGTTATTTTTATTATAAGAACCTATGATCTTATAGGATGTAAGGACTCGAAATTAATTTTGGGCGAGTCCAAGGCTAATTTTGTGTTTGTTAAGTTGCAAAGTTTATATCTGTTAAGCTAGAAAGTTTATATATGTTGAGTTGCTAAAATTATATATGTTGAGCTTCTATGATTATATCTGTTGAGTTGCCAAGTTTAGCACTAATTGCTTCGTTCTCAAATTATTAAACAAAACCAGAGTGAGACTGAGATGATGATATTGGTCCAGTCCAAACTCTCCGCATGCTACAAAGCGTAACGCATCCTGTTATGTTGATTGTGTTTTTAATTTACTGCAATTTCCCAAAAACTGTGTAAGAACAGCAAGCGCCCCCTTCCTATTGATCGACCATTAGAATATTTTATGAAATCACTTATGTGGAAAAGCAGGTCTCAGGACATAACTTAGGCGTCCACCATCGGCGTCGGTCTCCAGGCCAGAATAAACGTTCCTCTGCTTTTATGGGCCAATTTGCGTGTCCGTATAACGCACATCCATAAAAGCAACACCCTAAACACATTGAGATCTGTGCCCTAAGCGAGCCCGCTTGGGGCGTAAAAATGTGCATGACCATTAGTCCTCAAATAAAATCCAATTATCCCGATATGTAGTACATGGGGGAATTTTCCTTGAAAACCTGGCAGAAAACTACGCGATAAAAATGTTTTTGTTTGGAGATACAATGCTATTAATTTAATAAACAAATAGGGTGTCAGTTAGAAGGCTTCTGCTAGGAATAATGCTCCTGCATTAGAAATTTATAAAAATTCTGATCCACTCGGAAAATTATCATAAATTATTTTATGATAGCTTTATGTTTTTGTTACATAGTACTATATATTTGTAAATTGGAATTGCTATTTCAAGTTCTGATCTTTTAAAACTTTTAATGAATTTTAATGAAATCTAATTCGTTAAACATACTTTTAAATAAGACAAAATTAGTTTAAAAAAATACAATGTAGATAATCATTGAATAACGATTTTGATAAGGAAGAATGCTTTTAAATGTGTGCATTCGAAAATATGTAATAGAATGAGCGCATCCAAATTTCCTTCCTTTGCTATATGAATTTTGTTTAAGAATTATCGGTTAATGAAAATGAATAGCACTGATATAATGAAACATTTCATGATGTAAATACTGTGCGAAAAGTGACTAATCAAGATTAATTATTTGATTTAACAATGTTTAAAGTAAATATATCCAAGATATGTACCCCATAGGTTCTTTTAACTGTCTAAAATATGCTTCTATCTCTAAACCTTTTAAAACCTGTCTCATTTATTTACACATCTTCAACAATTTTTCCTCTATATCTCATCCATTGACTTATTATAGGTATTATTATTTACATCTTATTACACGTTTTAAAATTTGTCACAAGGTACGTGCAAAGAAAATTTTGAAGAATTTATTAATAGAATTTAAAACAAAAAACATATTATATCACATATACGTTTTATCCTGTTTATACATATATATCTTACGATTTCGACATATACATGTTATCAAGCCGCTAAAAAATTATGCAACAGTAACGTGCATAGTAGGATAACGAACAGAGGAACATAACAGTAGTAGGGATGTTTTCATATTTTTTTAATTTAAGATTTATTTAAATTGAAATGAATTAAATATTAGTGTCACTTTTTTTTCTATTGTATGACATCTACTCTATCCGTCATCAACTGACTCAAACGTAATTGCTACCTCAGCAATAATATGATTACACATAATTTTAAAAATGTATATATAGGGTAGATGCATAATGCTTGCGGCTGTTTTTCGCGCTTTTTTTTGCAAAAAATTATGTTTTATTTATATCTCAACTATGTGGGAGTTTACCTAACTGTTACTGTATAATTTACACGTTTGGCCCCTATTGTCTATGGTGGGTATACCTGCGCCCCGTCCGCATGAAACAAATTATTCGCTGAAATAAACGATTAGAGGAAAACAATAATTTACTTTGTTGCTTTTTAATTTGTTAAAGCAAGTACTTAAATTCTCCTTGCAAAAACTCATTGATGTTCTTTAAAATGCGATTTTTTCATAATGACGCATCCATCAGCACACTCACCATAGAATGCACATTACTTAAAATGGGAAAATTACCGACGGACGTACGTACGTACGTACGTTACAACGGTAATTATGTTTGTTGATGCATTACAATATTAATAATAAATTATATTATTAATATTAAATTATAATATTAATAATAAATTATAATATTAATAATAAATTTTATTATTAATATTAAATTATAATATTAATAATAAATTATAATATTAATAATAAATTATAATATTCAATTTACACTTGCGGACTTGTAAATTGAAGTTGAATTTTTTATCGGTGGATGTGTGTCGTGTTCTAGTCCGAGCAGATATCTGACCCAACTTTAGCTAAAGCTCGAGCTTCAATCCCAGTTTCAACATCGTCGGCAGTAAAGCGAATGGAGCGTCGCGGCGGCCGAGCGTAACACTTAAATCAATCTAAGTGTAGTGTTTTTCTTGGGCGACGTTGGTTCCACTCGATTTAGCCCTCCTATTGCCGCTATTAGCGGATAATTTCCTAATGAATACGTATGATGTGAAGGGAATGGTAATCGCATCAATTAAGTGCCAGATTAATGACTTGGTCGGAGTGTTCCGACTGATCGATTGCTTCCAGCCGCAGATACACACTCTCTAACCTCCCCCAGGAGCCGGCCTTTCTGCGAGACCTAAGGAATCAACCGAATTACTTAACGCTGATTGGATGTATAAAACAGTTTGTTACTGTTCATTTGGCCCGTTTATCGGGTTATTTTAGATTTGGCCGACGATGCCGGAGAGGAAAGAAATCTTTAATCTGCGACGTCCATGTTCCTTCTGTTCTTATTATTCGCCCCCGAATTTTCTCATCACCCTTCGTATCCATTAAAGCTAACTAAGTAATCAATTAGAATATTAGGACGAAAATTAATTGAAAATAATGACAATTATTATGACGAGAAGGAAAAATAGGTATAGGCGCAAGATACGTTAGGTAACGTCGCAAGGTACGTAATGTCGCAAGGTACGTAATGTCGTGAGGTACGTGACGTCACAAGATACATGACGTCACAAGGTACGTGACGTCACAAGGTACGTGACGTCACAAGGTACGTGACGTCACAAGGTACGTGACGTCACAAGGTACGTGACGTCACAAGGTACGTGACGTCACAAGATACGTGACGTCACAAGATACGTGACGTCACAAGTTATGTGACGTTGCAAGTTTTCCTAACCTTGTCTTATAATGATAGACATTCGTTAATTTGATCCCGTACGAAGTTTTCCCACTTACGCCATCTACCTTCATTTGGTATAGACAGTTTATACACCACGGGATGCCCCAATTTCCCGAGGAGCTTTAGCATGAATAAAAAAATCATATAATTGTGTTGCAGGTGTGGTTCCAAAACCGAAGGGCCAAATGCAGGAAGCACGAGAGTCAAATGCAAAAGGGTAAGTCAGGGGGTGAATGGGTTAAACAGAGCTTCTACCTACATAGGTAATGGGCAAGGGTGCGGGAGGTTTTCCACCGATAAATAATAAAAGATAAATGATTGTCTTGCGAATAGACGTCGGCTATCTATCTTTGGCCTAATCAGTTGTATTTGCGGTTGGACTAACGCCATCCGCCGCCTCCGTTTCGAGACACTAGAATATTCGAGCGCAGGTTCCGAGCCATAAATCCGAGTTAGTGCATTAAACTATTTAGAAGAGGCAGTAATTTGTAACAGAAATGATCTTTAAACCGAGCCTCGACCCTCATAATTCCGGGTGGTATGAATACGTCATGGGGCGGCGCCCCTCGCAAATCTGCGGTAAATAATCGAATTTATATACGCGAGTGCGTTAAAAAAATGCTGCCTAGAGAAAGTTTTCAATCAAATCAAATAATTCCCCAGGAGAGCAATTTTCCGGCGCTCAGTCATTCAAATACGGGAGAGCAAGATGACTGGTCCAAGCCCATCCGGGCTCTAGAGGGCACTAAATTACACTTACTGCCTCACATTCACATCAACACTGCACCCTCGCCTCTCCTTTTGACCAAATTACATTTGCAAACAGGGGTTAACGCTGCTTTAACTTATTTAAAATATGGACTCGACAAGCCAGCGCAGCGCCAGCGAGGATCCGTCCTTGCTCCTCTATCCGAGGATAATATACGTTTACATACACAATGCAACCTTGCAAACCTTCTCTTAATGGGGTTGATCACAATTTTTCTGACCTAACTTCTCTGAAATGTATACGCTTGATCTATCCCAAGGACGTTGTTGATCTATCCTAAAAAGATTTTAACCCGATTTGACCTAACCTATACTAACACCAACGACACTAACACGATTTTGGCCCGATCTGACCTGCACAGTAAAAAATGCACTCCACAAGTGATATTTTGTTGATAAACTTCTCGAACGTACATCTAAATTTGTTGTGTGTAAAATAGACGTAGAGTGTACACAATTATATTGAAAGTATTATATATTTTTTTAAAATTCAATTTTAATGGTAGATAGTTGCAAGGAGTGTTTTCTCGATTCTTTAAAAATTTACAACTAACTTGAAATCTGCAAATTAAATTATCCCTTGTAATTTTTCTATAAACTTAGTGATTTTACAATATTATAGTAATACCACATATAGTAATACTATAATATTTAAAGTTACAATTCTTTTTAACAATCACAGTTATCTATCTAGTGAAGTTTAAATTTTTTTATAATTTCGCAATAATTTATCACTGTATATATACTAACATGATTTTGGCCCGATCTGACCTGACCTACCACAATATGCTTTTGTACAGAGGTGTCAAAATTCCCAGATCAATAAGCATCTACTCAAATAAGTATCTCTTCAGTACCTGCTCATTTCAATTAGATACATCAATTTTTTGGATCCTTTCAGTGCCCATCGTCGCAAACGATTCCTTAATGTTACCGCTTTATCCAGACGCATCTCTCCTTGTTTTCTTTTTTACCCCCTCCCGGCGTAACGCTTATTCGCTCTCCTGTTCAAAGTTCCGAGTCTAATCCCTTCTACACTTTCTTAATTTGAAAGGCACTCTTTTAAATTTGACTACATCGATACGACGGGGCATCTATTATGTAAATTGGGGTCGTTTGAACGCCAGCGATTTATTTTTGTTTCCCTATTTGTTTCTAAGCTCCGGGAAAAACACAAACAAGCAATAATTCCATCGCGCCGGAAAATCGGCGAAAATTCGGTCCATTTGAGAATGCGATGAACGTCCCGAAGTTATCTCCAACCCCTTCTTGTGGGGTAGGTAGGCAGGTCCAATAACGAGGTAAAAATTTGTTTGCAGGTATGATGTTAAACAATCACAGCCCTCCATCCAGCACCCCCTTGGAGCCGTGCAGAGTGGTGCCCTACATGAACGTTCCCGCGCTTAGGGGGTTGTCTTTGCCCCCAGGGACTCTCTCGGCGTACGACAGATTAACTTTAGGACCCTTTCCTCAGCCAGGAACTGCCTTCTCAGCTTTTGACTCCGCTTTTATATCTGCTGCACACCAGGTGAGTTTATTACTATAGATTTATATCTATACCTATATGGTATAAACCTATACCTATATGGTATGAACCTATACCTATATGCTATGAACCTATACCTATATGGTATGAACCTTTACCTATATGGTACAAACCTATACATGGAGATATTTTGGTTATTGAGAATAAGTTCTTGATACTTAAAGGAAAACATTTGTTTATAAATTATTTCAACGGAAAATATTTTTGTTCTTATAATTCCCATTATTTATTAATGCAACTATATACCTATATCTATACACCTATACCTATATACCTATACCTATATACCTATACCTATATACCTATACCTATATACCTATACCTATATACCTATACCTATATACCTATACCTATATACCTATACCTATATACCTATACCTAAATACCTATACCTATATACCTATACCTATATACCTATACCTAAATACCTATACCTATATACCTATACTTATATACCTATACCTATATACCTATACCTATATACCTATACCTATACCTATACACCTATACCTATATACCTATACCTATATACCTATACCTATATACCTATACCTATATCTATATACCTATATACCTATATACCTATACCTATATACCTATACCTATATAAATATTCCTATATACCTATACCTATATAAATATTCCTATATACCTATACCTATATAAATATTCCTATATACCTATACCTATACAGGGTGATTCTAATCGTAGCGCACATTTTTTAATACGTAATAGATGACATGAAAACTAGTTGAAATACAACGAAAAACAACCAATAAAACTAACAACTTGTTTCTATAAACAAAGAACTTAAAAACGTAATAACAAAGAACTTAACAACAAACGAAACTACAAAATCAATCAAAAAAGGTCGTAGTGACTTGGACAATGACAGACTAGTAACTAACAATAAATAAAAATAAAAGAATATAACCGCAAAGAAAAAAATGAATATCCAAGCTAACGCATCATAGCCCTCTATGATTCATTTTACAGATTCAAAGTCGAAGTTGCATTTTGTATTGCGGGCCCTTTACGGTCAGTGCCGATCATTTACGATTGCTTCCGACGCTTGCGATATACTCGCTCGGTTCAGCTGCCGCACCGACTCGACCCAACTCGGCAGTTGCCACACTGCGCACCGATTTGAATTACCAACCGTTATTATTGACCATGATACCCCGCAGGTGTGCAAAAACAAAACACAGTCTACAGATTACTAGATACACTGTATTTTTTGTGTGGTGTTTTTTTATTCTGTGCCAGTTGAACTGAATGTAATATGTTCTTAGATGAGATTGAATAAAATGTGCTGTGATTTACTTAAAATATGTGAAATATGCAGTGGTTATTTTCATGTCGGAAGTTGTGTGTTAAGCGTCCTGTAGGTATTTCTTGTTCACGGAATGCTTATAATTCCTTTATCTTTGTCAGGATGACTAGTACTAGGATTGTTAAAATATCAGGTAAATTAAATTAATTTTAGTTTCCTTATTTGCATGTTGCCTAAACAGCTGACTTAAGACAAAGTAGGCCAAATGTTAAATTCTTTGGTCTACTTTTATGATAATTTACATCTCCGGCTATAGGAACAAAAGACGTATTCTAATTGAATTTTATTTTAGGTCTTGTTACGTGCAGATTTTATCGGGGTTGGTATTTCATATTCAGTCTTCCAACTTAGACTGCCAGGTTGCCGAAGGACATTTAATGAAGTTGGTGGCGCTCTTTAGAACCTACCCCCTTTCCTTCAGCCGAGGCGTTCTTCGTCGATTTACCTGGCCACCTTGATAATCTTCGCACGCGTATGTTGGGTAGCCTATCTTCAGGATATTTTGATCTCTGTTTCGGCAATGGTCTTTTTTCTCGAGTTGCGGAGAAGGCATTCCATTTTTCGTATTTGGCCGATCGAACGAGCCGCGTGTTGGCAAAATTATTAATTACCGTTTTTGAGTTGTGTGTGTCCAGTTTTGGGACCTTGAGTGCATCCATGGGCCACGGACTATTTTTTTGTTGTTGAGGGCTCGAAGATTTCATGCGAATCCGTTGGAGATTCTGCGACGTGCCTTTGTATGTCTGCGGTCTCGTTTTTTGAAGAAAATGGCAGTTACAATCTGCGTAAGTAAAATTAATTCAATATTCGTGCATGTGATTTAATTCTCCTCCTCTCGCAGCTTTTCCCGGGGACCCCGTTTTGGCCGTTGGCGTTTTCCGAGCGAAGGAGTTGCCTTAATTGTTTTCCTGCCCTGCTGGAGATCGTTAGTTTTTGGACCCTTCATCATCACTGGAACCCCGAGGTATTCTTGTGAATCATTGCGGAGTAAATGTTTACTTTTTTTCCTGGTCGCCTCGTGGAGGGGATCCCTTTGGTGGAGCCGGGACGCCATCCTTATTCGTCGAGGAATCTACACGTCACCCTAAAGCATTTGTGGTTGCCCAGGCCGGAACCCATGGCTTTTTATTCGGGGCGCAAATCTTGCGCGGTAAGCCTTGTTGTTTCGCCGAATTTAATTTGGACCTTTGTTTGGTGCTCGTAACGTTTTTTTTGTAACATGATTTGTAGTTATATAGATTTGTTTTGTTTTATGCTGTAAATTTAATCCGCAGGATCCGGTGCCGGTATTTAATTTCAGTTTTGGCGACTTTAAAATTTTACTCGATCGTCAAGCTCGCGGAGGCCTTTACGAGTTGGCGTTAAGTTCCGTCTTAGTCGAAATTACTTATGTAAAATGATTATAAATTCTAGCGGATTTAATTCTTTATAAGTTGCGTTGTATTCAGGTTTTTTTTGTAAGAACCTACCAATAGTATTCAGGTCATAATAATATTATATTATTTTTTTTATTGATATTATATTAATAGTGTTATTCGCCTTGGAAGATTCTAGTCGATAGTTACCTGACTCTAAATTAAATTATTAAGATTGATTGCTCAAAGTTGTTTCTTTCGTCTCTTACCCGGAAACTTAGTCCTCCTCACCAGTGAGAGTGTAACAGTCTATTCAATTCATATCCAGTTATGTGTATGTATGATATGCTGAATGTACACATAATCTACGCTCTTTTAGTTTATTATAATTAATAGTTAAGGGGCTTTCATACAATCATATCAGTCGTCAGTTCAGTCTTTGATTCGGTTGAAGCGTCCGTTTTTCCTACGTGAAAATGATACTGAACAGGGAACTGACGATATGGAGGAGACCTATTTCTTTCATTTTAGTTCTTTAAATTCTTATGTGTAAACGAAGACGCATCATATTTTTCATCAGTTTTCATTTATTTTTTTTATTTAATGTTATAAAGTCGCCCTTTACTATCCACATTTTAGTTAATACTATTTAACCTAAAGGTTTAAATCGCAACTCGTATTGAAGGTAGAACTGAAAATCGAACGGATCGTGTAAATAAAAGTCTTAGTCCAAGCTAAAATGACACGAAAACTGAAACTTGAATAACGATTGATATAGTCGTCTACCCCCCCCCCCCCCCCCCCCCCCCCCACCCCCCCCCATTATAAGGAAAATGAAGGAGACAAGTTATCAAACGAATAAAAATGATCGACCTGCAGTTGCAAGGTACGTGACGTACGACGATTTCATTACACTGCGCGTATATGGTATTGCGACTGCCAAACAGTGGGGTCGAATTTTCAATAATTTATTGCGCCGTTATTATTGACCTCACGGAAATGTGGTATAGAACGGCTTCAATCACACTTTTATTGACAGGATCAACAACAAATATTAGATCGGAGAAAAAGTGACAGTACTCAAATATCTTATCTTAACCCTCATAAAACAACCAAAGAAAATAGTTTAAAATATTTTTGTCTTGATTTCAACTATA
>JAWQRP010004586.1:0-11684 GCA_033557875.1 Quadriops clusia | reverse complement strand
CAAAAACAAAAACAGAAGTTTGACCGAATGTGAAGGTTGTGCTGTTTTCCTAGATGTCAATTTTGCCATAAGGTACTGGCTTTTAGTGTTAGGGGTCCGTACTTTGAACCTTAGTCACGGAGGTGTTGTTCTGATTACGAAAAAATGTTGCAAATTAAAATAGTAAAATTTGGTTGTGATTCAAATTCATAATTTCTCTCTTTATAAAGGGGATTCAAGCAAAAAATATTGTTAAGTTCCATAACCCCTAGGGGTTTGCTAACCACAGTGGAAAAACAGACTTTAAACGCTAAAGAAATAATGAAAAAAACCAACAGAAAACTAATGCACAATTTGACGATCATCTTCCTAAACACAATATTCAAATCTTGTTGTAGTCTCTGATACATGGAGCCGCAATCATTGCTAGAGTATTAATGCGACATGCCTCTCTGATTCTGATTTTTTTAAATTTTTTTGTCTTAATGTTTCATTTAGGATACTAATAAATATGATATCGTTAAATTCCTCTAAGAATTAGTTTTCTAAAAAGTTAATAATATACAGATTATTCCATTTAAAATTCTAAATTTGTTATCACGTGATCAGAAACGGCCGATATTGGATATTGCTTCTCTAAAAGGGCTCATAATATAGTAGAATATTTCGTCGCTTAAATGCAGAACTAGCATAAGTCACAATATTCAAATTTTACAGAAGTGTTTTTCTGTTTGTCCTGAAATTGATAAAACTTATGTAACTTTTTTTACAATGAAAATAACTTCTGAGTACTGTTTTTACGCGACAGTACTGTCTTTACGCTACATCCAATAATAAAAATTTTATTGAAAATAGGTATACTTATGCTTATTCTACACATTTTTGGAATTATAACCTATTTATATTTACTGATGAAGAGACTTTACTATAGCAGTTGCACTTATGAGACTTCTACCACTGGTGCAGATGATCAATACACATTGAATTACATAAAAATATCAAAATTCGAAAATTTTGACTTATGCTAGTATTGCATTCAAGCGACGGCTACGATTTGAAGTGCTTCGAGTAAAATTGAATTAGAATGATTGCCAATACAATTGGATCTAAGTTTGCCTGATATGTCCTAGAACCTTCGTTGAAACATGGAATTGACCTTATAAAGATATCTAGTTTTGGAAGAACCAAAAGTAACATCATTAGTCAATTAATCTTATGATTTTAGATAAATAACTTAAATAAATTTCCAGGTTGGCTTCTTCAGGGTCACTGTTTCCAATCTCCTCTGCGATAATTTTCTACTTGTCATTCACAGTAAAAAATTTCGTTATAAAATTACAATACCAGGCATTGGTAACTTAGTTGCCAATGCCTGGCGTTGTAAAATTCCATTGACTAGTAACTTTACACCACTAGTTGTAATAATTCACGTTTTATCCAAAGTGGTTACACTACCAAACGGAAAATTACAAATTGCATTGTAATCTTACAATCGACTTTGTAAGTGGAACGTTGATTAGTTGTAGACTTACAATTTCATGGTTGTAAAAGTATGTTTTGAATTTGTAAAAATACAAATGAGTTTGTAAGTGGATCATTGAATGGTAATAAATTACAATTTCATGTTCTTAAAAATTACTTTATAAGTTTGTAAAACAACATTTCCAGGTTGTAAAAACAAGCAATACTGAAGTGAATATTTTACTATCCTGTTTCTAAAAATGCAACAAATTAGATGTGTTGTGTGCTATGAAGCTCTAAAAAGCAACGTAGAAAAAAGGAGGCGCAAAATAAAAGTAGGAGATCTAAATATCGGTGTAATTAATGCCACAAACATTAGTGTTGTTTTGAAGTACATGTAGGAAGAAAATGTAAATATTTCAATTATTAAGTTTTGTTTTTATAGTAATGGCTTATTATACCTTGTTCAGAAAAGATAAATTTAATTTATGCTAAATCTATCTGATTTAAAAAGTTTTTCTGAAACTGATAAAAATACAAGATGCTTTCGCAAATAAAGGTGTTTTAAAGGGCAATTATGAGCAATTCATCGGCAACTGGATATTTACTTATATCATAGGAACTTACACTGTATATATTAAGGTAGTACCTTACGTGTAATAAATATTGCATAAGTCAAGTGTAACCTTCTCACTCCTCGTACATACATATAAATGTATAAATACAGAAGAAGCGCTCATTCAAACTAAGTATTTCCTTCTAAAAACGAACAAAGCCTTAGTCTCACGTCTTTTTGAATCTTTGCTCGTGTTTTGCATAATGCGCACGGGAATATGCCAACTAATTTTGTATAGTTTGCGGTTAACAAAACTTTGTTTAGGGAAAAATATTTATTATATACATACCTATAATTTATTTATAAATATTTTTTTTTTGATAATATTCACAATTATTGTTAAATTATTATTGATTTGCAATTATTTATTTAAAAATAATTGTTAAGTATAATAATAATAATAATATAACTATAGTTGTAGCTTTTATTAGTTGTAGCATTTATTAGTTCTAGCTAAATAAATGTATATTATTAAGTGAACAATGGGAATCCTGTGATTGCCGACAACGACACAACCGAATCCCTCCGACAAAGACAGTTCCCAGGAACTCCTTGCTAATGACATGTTAATAATCATATCGAATTCCTCCTGGCCATTATGCATACTTAGGTATTATAATTTATGTTATGGCACTTGCAAATGAACATATACGTACTCGCAGTTTACTTCGAGAACATTTCTTATTATGCAAATCCGTATTTTTTAGCTCGTTTTTTAGGCAAGCTCGACGGCCAGCCAACAATAACTTTAAAGGTGCACAAGTGTAAACTATGTCGGCCTATTAAAACTATCTTAAGATAAAGCGGGGAATTTATGGTCTCGCTTGATTTACACACATGTCAATGGGTTTTTATTGGTACGGCTCGCTTTTTCTGCGATCGCCATTATTTACATACACACCTAACGAATTAAAACTGTAATGATATATAATTGGAATAATTTATTACTGCGGTTCTCATGCCCGGCAATTGCACTTAATTATTGCATTAACATGTTCAGAGGCTATTTTTCAATTTTGCGCTAAACGAAAAGGCTGCTGTATTACTGCTAAGCTACTTATATTTGTATTGTTATTTTCAACCTTATGATTTATTTTCCTATTTCTATTTTTTCCTATTACTATTTTTTCCTATTACTATTTTTTCCTATTACTATTTTTTCCTATTACTATTTTTTCCTATTACTATTTTTTCCTATTACTGTTTTTTCCCTATTACTATTTTTTTCTATTACTATTTTTTCCTATTACTATTTTTTCCTATTAATATTTTTTCCTATTACTATTTTTTCCTGTTTCAATTTTTTTATTTTCTTCATTCTATTACTAATTCTTGTTTCTATTATTAATTTTTTAATTGCACGTTATTCAGACGCGAAAGTTCTCAAGTCGATTCTCTAATAGAATAATAAATTCGGGCTACCTTCTCAAATCCTTCACCTTAAGATCGAAATTAATTCGAACTAATTACAACACTATTGTGTATACGAGAAATTCGAGAGCGGACTCGAGGCAACGCCGATGGCCGTTGCAAAGATCGCAGGTCACTGGGGCGTAGGTTTCGTGACCGCACCGACACCTTCATCATGATTTCAGATTTTACAACAACGACAAGAAAACTTGGGCTAATTTGCCCAACCCAAGTCACAGCTTTATGTTTGTATACACATGCAGGTATTAAATGTACAAATAAATAAAAAATAAATGAATAAAAATACAAGTATAATACCTACGTATATACAACTACAAAGGGGTGATTAAAGAGTATAATAGGAGTGTTTATCAAATTTTATTATTGTTATATATCTATAATGATTATAAGATTTTATACAGTTCAGTTTATGATTTGATTCAACTCAGATTATGATTTGATTAAGCTTATATTATGATTTGATTAAACTCATATGATTTGATTAAGGTCATATGATTTGAATAAGTTCATATGATTTGATTAAGCTCACATGATTTAATTAAGCTCACATGATTTGATTAAGCTCACATGATTTGATTAAGCTCATATGATTTGATTAAGCTCATATGATTTGATTAAGGACATATGACTTGATTAAGTTCATATGATTTGATGAAGCTCAGTTCGATCTGGATGTTTGGAAGGATAAACCGGATGAATGGCGACAAAGAGAGAAGGATAAAAGGCACAGAACAACGTTTACACGGCTTTCTGAAAGCGTACACCTCTCAAGTTGACCACTCCCACATAGTTGGCAGATCAGAGGTGATTCTCTTATGTAACCAGCTCTCGGTGTAGACATGTGTTTAAGGAGTTACGTGTAATAACTCACATGAGTGCTGTTTAGAGTTCAACTCGGCTTTTATCCGTCTCCATGGGAGCACCGGCCCGTAACCTGCACTTAGTTTCTGTTCTACTTAATCAAATAATATCGAACTATTCGACCTTTCAATTAGTGGGGAATTCTCATGGTTCGATCCATTCGAGTTTCCAGGGATTTTATGGTATCCTCGCTCGCACCAACGAAATATAAGTGAGACTTGAAATCTAAGTAAGACTTGATTGAAATCTAAGTGAGACTTGAAATCTAAGTAAGACTTGAAATCTAATTGAGACTTGAAATCTAAGTAAGACTTGAAATCTAAGTAAGACTTGAAATCTAATTGAGACTTGAAATCTAATTGAGACTTGAAATCTAAGTGAGACGAAATCTAAGTAAGACTTGAAGTCTAAGTGAGACTTAGAACTTCAGTATTTTCACTACAATATTATGTTTTGGAGAAAGAAAGCCCAACAAGGTTGCACTAATTAATTAATTAATTAAATAAATAGAAGTACTTTTAAGTAGCCCTCGTAATATTTTATTTTTGTAAACCTGCGCGACTAATTTTCACTTGATTCTCAAGTCATCATCAGGCGCTTGGTCAAAATTATGAATCTAGCATATGAGAGAGTTTCATGGAGGTTAATAACAGATAATTTCATTTTCAAACAAGAAATTAACAAATCTTATTTTTATATTAAGAATAATTACTGTAAAATTGTATATACATTTTCTTAAAAAATATTAAAATCTTGTTGAATATAGTATGATCAATTTGAGTAAGCTTATTTCATTGCAACAATATATAATCTTCATTTGAAAATTCTATTACGTTATTATAAAATTTTATTTTCCTTGATTCACTACTGACATTATTTTTTGCTTACTTTTTCTCTGGAATTTGACCCAATGATACTACTACCATCATGAAAATAAAATTGCTTTACTATCCGGACGTTTCGAGGCGGGTTAGTCTCTTCTTCTGCATTTGAATTTTTTAAAAAATTAATTACATCCTGTGAATTACATTCTGTAAAGAACAGTTTCATCAAAGAATTTTTTACAAGTCAATAATTTTTATGATTGGTAGAGACATTTGTGAAATACATACCTAACAGGTTGAAATTTCCTAAATTCTACATTGTATTAAGGATTAAGATGTCTTTAATTACAGTACATATTTTTCTTTTTGATTTTTACTCTCGCACTCGGGGAGGGTCTCGCACTCGGAGACGGTCTCGCACTCGGAGAGGGCATGGTGCCTGAACTCCAATTTAATTCACAAAATCTGTATTTATTCATCCATATTAATATTTTCTTCCAAGTAGTCTATCTCTCCGGGATATAATATATTCACTTGGTGTTGATGCCTTTATTTTTTCTATTTTTTCAGAAAAAAAAAATGCAACATCCTAGTTCGAGCAAGCCTCTGACCATCTTTAATGTTCTCATGACGGTCTTAAAAATATTTAATCACAATCGGATATTTTCTTCCCAGCAGATTCATAAAATGTCGTTTCTAATATTTCAATCACTTTACTGCATTTTATTTTTACTTCTGACTCAAAATTGAATGCAAATTTGTTGGAAAATTCTATAGAAATCATAAATATGTATAAATATTCAAGATTTCTACATAAATAAAATGCGTAAACTTGTGCGTCTGTTTCAAACTACTTATCCAAGTTAGCTGAAATGTTTCATTTTTTAATAGACACTTTTTATTATGCTTTGTTTATTCATTGTTATAATAATAATAAGAATAATAATAATAATAAGAATATATATTTGGATGGTTGTTATTAAATGCTTCCTTATCTTGTTAATTCTTTTTTATTACTGGGTTTACCGGTTTCGTAAAATTAATTACATTATCAAAACCCCTACAACTATGAGAAAATACAATTAGTTATGTTCTCCTTTTTCCAAATTGTCAAGATGTGCCATCTATGTGTTCTGTTCTGTATTTAATATTTAAGAGAGTTATCTATGTGGATTATTTCTAAACTAAAAGTTTAACAGTTTTCAAGAATTAACCTAAAAATATTTCTCTAAAATGAATTCGATTAAAATTTAACATATCTATAAAATAGAAAATAGAAAATAACAACTTAATAGCTGTAAAAGCAGATAAAAATGCCGGATTGGTGATAATAGAAAGGGGGGAATATATAAAAAAAACAAAAGATTTCCTAGAGAACAATAACATAACAACATTACAATTTTCACACAATAAACATGAGAGAAATCATCCCGATGAACCCATATACTCCAAAAATGTATTCCCAGATTAAACTACACAAACAAGGAAGACCAATAAGACCAATCGTCTCTTTTGCACAAACACCCTCAACGAATATTGCAAAGATACTCTCACGCACCATTCCAACATTGTTAAATTATTATATGAGTCGAAACACTCTATCAAGAACTCCAAACAACTAATAGACAGCCTCAACAACCTCGAACTAAATGAAGACTGCAGAATGTGCTCATTCGAGGTAACAAATTTATACACGAATGTACCAACAGCAGAAGCTGTAACAATGTGCAATAAACTTATTGATGACAATATTACAAACAAAACAGCTATGAAAGAACTAGTAGATATAACCACCAAACAAGACTTTTTCCTATTCAACCAACAAATATACAAAATGGAAAAGGGTTTACCGATGGGCTTTTCGTTATCACCTTGGTTGGCGAACATCTTCATGGACAAGATAGAAAAGGAAATTTTCACGAAGAACGGAACAATCACCAGAAATATCATTTACTGGAAAATATACGTCGATGATGTGCTTTGTATAATCAAAGAGGAAAACCAGGATGATTTTGACAACATTTTAAATTATATAAATTCAATAAACGTTAATATACGATTTACAATTGAGAGAGAAGAACACAACAAGATCAATTTCCTAGATATTACACTCAATAGGTACAATCAGGGAATGGAATTCAACATCTATCGGAAGAAAACACAAACAGACATTATCATTCCAAAAAACAGCTTTACCGAGGAAAAACAAAAACATTTAGCCTTCCATCACTACATTAATAGATTAATAAACCTACCACTAAACGAAATGGACTACAATGGAGAAGTAAAGGTCATCAAATAAATAGGAAAAAGCAATGGATACGCAGAAGAGTGGATAGGGAGAATGATCGAAAGAAAACTACGGAGAAAAGAAGAGAATGGAGAAGCTAAAGAATATTTTTAAGAAATGTAACATTAACACAATTTTTAAGAACAATAATATTATACTAAATATTCTAACGAATGCTAAAGACAGAACTGACAAGATGCAGAAAAGTGGTGTATACCAAATCGAATGTAAAGACTGTAACGCCCTTTACATTGGGGAAACGGGACGAAAACTAGAGACTAGAGTAAAAGAGCACATCAAAGACAAGAAAATGTCTACATTCGGAAAACATTTACATGAGAACGAGCACAGGATCAATGAAAACACAATAAAATTATTACACCCACACAACAAAAAATATTTCAAAGTAAAGCTATTGGAATCGCTGGAAATCGAAAGATAAAAGAAGAAAAATTCACAGAGTTGTCTAAATGAAAATACAGACATAAATCATAAACCTTTATATAGATACGTTAAATTTTAATCGAATTCATTTTAGAGAAACATTTTTAGGATAATTCTTGAAAACTGTCAAACTTTTAGTTTAGAAATAATCCACATAGATAAAACTCTCTTCAATATTAAATACAGAACAGAACACATAGATGACACATCTTGAAAATTTGGAAAAAGAAGAACATAACTAATTGTATTTTCTCATAGTTGTAGGGGTTTTGATAATGTAATTAATTTTACGAAACCGGTACACCCAGTAATAAAAAAGAATTAACAAGATAAGGAAGCATTTAATAACAACCATCCAAATATATTAAAGCCTTATCGGACGAAAAACAAAAAACATAAAATAAGAATATAATTTATATAATAATTAATAATAATAAGTATTTGGGAACGATTAACGTTCTTTATTTCAGAGAATATATAAACGAAAATTGATGTTTAAGAAATTCTTTATTATTACTATTTGTAAACAGCTAGCTCAGTTACTGCTAGCAATCTTATTTTTACATATTCAAACATTTGTAAAACCAGCTAACTTTGGCTAGCCGATCCAGTCGTAGATCCCCCGACAATAAGTATATATCTATTACTAAATAATAGAGATTGTATAAAGATCGTTGAAGATATACATCACTCTCGGACCGACCAGAAACATCAACACTATTAAAGCCATTGTTGGCCTTTTTCGCCCGCTAATGGCATTAACTTTGCTTCAAATTAGATTACAATAGGTGCGAGTCCCCATTGTACAAACGAACTATTAACAGCACTCCGATTGTACGGAGCTGTCTCTATTTAAGAATCTAATTTATGTAGCGTTGCATCGGAGGAATATCCGATTGTGAATCGGTCTTGAGCACCGAGTATTACAATAAGGACGATCCGATTGAATTTATAGATATTCATGCGAGCAGACGCGATAAAATAAACCCGCATGAATAAACATGACAAATTTAAATCCATATCTCCTCGCAGCGTTGGAGCGTCGGGGCCCGAGTTGACAAATTTCATTTGAATCATTCGGGCTTACGTTATATTTAAATCTTACGTTATATTTAAATCGAATTCTTTCGTAAATAATCATGTTTCTAAAATACGCTTGTGAATTAAAATATTCTTTGAATTTGCTTCTAGAATTAAAATATGCTTTGAATATGCTTCTAGAATTAAAATATTCGTTTAAAATAAAGTTGTGTTAGTATTAAATTTGCGACCGTTGGAAAAATCATTTCTTAGCACCTGTCCGTCTTCCAAATGACTGAAGATCGAAGGTCCAGTTAGTTTACGGCATCTTAGCGTAAAAGCAGTACAAACGGCCAGATAATTTACATGAGTTACGAATATTAAGTGTTCAACATTGCTACTTGACTTGAACATAAACAACGATAAATGCTCTTCCTCTCTTTATTGCTGTAGCATAACAATAACATAACAATCGCTATAGCGACCAAATTCGGTACCTGCACAAAGACGTTCACGTTGATGTGTAGGTTTGGCTGTCCTTTGAGAACGAATCGTGAAGGCCCCGCTCGTCGATTATTAAATCATAACCTGTCGCGTCAAAAAGAAAGTGGTAACTGATGGGCCATAACTCAGATCAATTTTATGGAATTCTAATACGCCCAAAAGGAAAAATTCCGGTAACGACGGGCATAAATTTCTCGAAGCGCTTTGTAAATACTCGAAATGCCTTCGGAATGTATCTATTTGTGGACACCGGCCAATTGTGCATGAAACAAGTGGTAGACTATTAAGTTCCATTGTGGATGCGTTATAGGAAAGGTGATATCGAATTAAAAGGAGATATCCAATTAGAAGGACATATCGAATTAGAAGGAGATATCGAATTAGGAGATATAAAATTAAAAAGAGATATCCAATTAGAAGGAGGTATCGAATTAGAAGGAGATATCGAATTAGAAGGAGATATCGAATTAGGAGGTATCGAATTAGAAGGAGATATCAAATTTAAAGGACGTATCGAAAGGAAAGGATGTATTAATATATCGATGTAATATAATGTATTTTAACGAATTATTATGTAACATTAATAAACAAATGTGTAAAATTAAAAACATAATTAGTAAAATGTGTAGAAATAAAAAGGATATAGAATTCATGAACATACATAATTAAAAAGCATATACAATTAAGAGATACGGTGTATAGAATACAAAAAACCTTACAAGGATATATAGATGTAGACTTACAAGGACATATACATATAACAGAAGCAGTAAAATTAAAAGGATATGCACTTAAATTAGGTACATGACTTAAAAGGACAAGTCCTGCATCTCCAGATGGACAATAAAACGAGAGTTGTTGAGCATTCACATTCGCGGAGACGAGCCAAAAGGTGGAGGAATCTTCAGCTGAGACAGAGCACGCAAGAAGAAGAAGAAGTCAAAGGTCGAATGAACCGCTCTAACGCGAGCACTTCCGCATAATTAATGATCAACTGCTTGCTCTTCGCGCTAGCCTTCGCATTCTATCCTCATGCCGGAATAACGTTTGCTTAGTAAAAATAAATTTAGGAAAAAAAGTGGAAAATAATTAGAATGCTAAATTGTAATGTAACTGTTAAATTAAGTATTCATTTTTGTGTGCAGTAACATTATCATATTCGATACCAATTTAAATGTAGATGGACAGCCTGCAGGGTCGATTAGCACCCAGCAGTAAAATCTGCCGATTCCTCATTTAAACCAATAGCGAAATAAATCGCTTTGGAAGGAAGAAATAAGGAAGAGAGTCGATCGGAGAGCGCCATTACACGCATGTGTTCATGCAAATGTCCGTAAAGGACGACTTCCTATGCGAACAAAGGAAGATGCAATCTCTTCGTGCGACCGGTCCTGTACGTTACATATTAATATTACATATTAAAGATCGCCTTTGTAGCATTTAAATTAAGCGCCTCGTTTTTCCTGTCTATCACTGAGCGAACGAGGAAGCCGAGGAACGCACGCTCGAGAAGCGGAGCACGTATCAATACGGTATTTTTGCGAAACTCGGACGGTTCTCACGCTGGCTAGATCAGAATCTGCCAGAACACGTGCATGGCAGCCTCCTATGATCGGGAATGTGAAAAATGGCCATCGCGTAAACTCGTAGTAACTCATCAACGCTAGCGGCCCAGACCCAGACAGGGCGACTGGTTTTAATCTTATTTACTTTATTGCCTTTTATGAGTCGAGATCTGGCTTGTCAGTCTTCGTCATTAGCCATGCGAGAGGGTCATCTTTTCCACCTTCACCCTGTTTGTGAATAGTTCGTTTAACAATTATAAGCATTGACTTGTTAGCTTTTATTAGGTTTGTTTCTTCAGACTTTTTAGGAACATGTTCCTAACTAGTATGCGCGCATGCGTCATATGGGGACCAAGTTTAAAACTTATCCCGTAGATGGCGATTAAGCATCAAGTAGCAACATAAAAGAACTTTAATTTTTCTTTAATCATTCTGCTTAGTTCTAACTTCGACAAGCTAATATTCAGTTGTACAGGGTGTCCAACTATCTTCGCCTCAATCCATTGTTACGCTTAAGGTTGATAAGAACAGAGAATCTCTTAATTCATTTTGAGGATCCAGGATTATTTTCTATGCTTGAATAGTAAATCAAGGTAGCCGAAGTTTACTACGAACTAGAGATTCATATTTGTATACTTAAAAAAGTAATTATGGCGATTATTGGAAACGTCATTTTTCATAAGGGGGTA
>JAWQRP010004585.1:0-11686 GCA_033557875.1 Quadriops clusia | reverse complement strand
AATTTTACTAGGATTTTTTGGGGTCCTTCATGCGCTGAGTAAATCCTTGAAATTTTTATTGTTCTAACTTTATTAATAACAAAGTTATTCAAGGTGAACGTCTTAGGTGGCCCACCCTGTATATATAATATTATATTATTTACCAGTATTTATTATTTTTATTAAACCAAAAGTAATTCATTAAAATTTAAATTATTTGCAAATATTCTCGTACTTAATAATAATAATAAAAGGTTTTTTTTTTGCAATTTCAGAAACCTAATATAGTTCACAATGTGTTTTGATCATACATATACATATTTATAATGCAGATTTCAATGCTTCAATGGGTAAACATAAATAAAATATTGAAAACATGTACTTTTAGGAAGTAAGCTATTTACTATTTATTGCAGCTTGAAAAATTTAAATTTAATATCGTACCAGATGAGGCACAAACAATCTATATTTTCTTATGTGGATTTTTTGATCATTATTCACGTTTCGTTTTTTTTAAACATATCCTAGTATTAGAGATAGAATAACTATAAATGTGCAAATTATAATGTAAATTATCCATTTTGTTTAGAATTTATAAATATCATCATGTTTGATTTCAAATTTTGCTTTATCTCAATAAGATGATTTTTTATAGAACATAATTGCAGCTAAAAAAAGTTTATCTTTAATTTAAAATAATTTAACATGTTTAATTATTTTTTTTTCTCAGGGTTAGAAAGCTGAAACTTCATGTTTACATGGAAGTTTAATGATTTAATTCTGAAGTCAAGTAGTTATTTTTTATTAAATTATTTTTTGAGTAACTAATAATTAAAATTGTAAAAGGTAGATAAACAAATGGATTACTTAAAACAGTTTATTTAAATAGTAACATTATCGTATAATATCAGTAACATTTTTTGGAACTTTGACCTCTGTTCTGCATGGTTTATAATGCATGTACTCAAATAAAGCTTCATTTTATATAAATTTAAATTGAGTACCTACCAGCCCTTAAAACTCCTAAAATTATATAGATATGCAGTCACATTTAATGCAAGGTGTTGCAGCATTTCAGAATGTAAGACACACAGACATGATAGAGAATTATAGTTTTTTTTTTAAATTTAAGGCTTATATAAAATAACAATAGACTATTTCTTCCATGAACAAACTGTACAGCAAAATATAAGTATTTTTAAAATATAAGAATTTAACACTGTACAATCTTAATTCTAAATTATCATTAACTATTCTTGGCACACATTTGCGCACATTTTGAGGAAAAATGTTTTTGATTTTTATTAATTATATAAAATAAATACTTTCTGGCAAGTTCAATTGCCTGTGTGCTAATATTGCAAAAATTATTGAAATACAAAACATTTATTATAGTACTAAATTTCAACAACCAGTACATTTATTATTGCCATCAGTCTTCATGTTCATTGTATTCTTAGACCATATAAGATAAAATATTGTAAAGTATCTAGTGATATAGGAAACTAGACAGCAATATATTTTTTTTGCGGTTTGGTATTTCAAGATTTTTGCGGCGCATGCATTCAAAATACAAAACCTACCCTATATGTCGACTCCAAGACGTATCACAAAAAAGTAAGAAATTAATATATTTTCTTACTTAAGAAACCACTTCTAATACTAAGCAGTGGTCTGTTCACGTACTGGGTCAAATATTAAGGCACCTAGTCACAGTTCCACCGGAACCAAATACTGTAGTAATTGTCATAAAGACACAATATTTGAGCATCTACTTCTACATGTTTATCTCACTGTACTAATAACTAATCATTTAGAACTAAAAACAGTTTTTATATTATATAAATAGGTACTAAAGTCATCACAATTGAATCATTGAATTTTTTTTCTAAATAAGAGTGATGTTAAATAAAAAAAAATCTGACTACTACAAAAGCAAATTACTTGGTCGTAATTAAATCTAATTTGTTCTACCTGAAAATCACAGATAAAACTTCCAGTCATGAATCTATGTGGAGCTAAATGTTGTTAATAATTTAGCGTAGTCTCTAGAGCAAGTGCTTTGTGGCATTTCGTCCCAGGTGGATTAATGAGAATCAATGGGTATTGATGTTACATAAAGAGACGGCAAGCAAAGCACTTTAATTACATTAGCATCGATTGACTTTATTAAGTGATTAAATGGTCTCTATAATCTCTTCGATACTCACATATGTTCCAGTTACAAAACCTACCAGACCGAATATGATGAGGAAAACATTCTTCCATAGCCTCCAGTCAAAGCGACCTAAACCTGGATCTTCGTAGTTTGTAACAAGGTCGATGATTGCAGGAAATATAAGCCCTAAGGTCGACAAGCAGACTGCCCCAACAAGAGAGATAAAACCTCCCAAATTTGGTATTGCAATGGCGATCGCCACTGTTGCAACAACGAGCGTGATACGAATTGCATATTCTGCGGACAATTTTCTAAACCCAAAGTGTTGTTTCATGTTCTTCCATATAATTTCCATCGGCACATAGAATTGTAGGCTGTAAGTTAGGAAGATGGCTACAGCAATCATCAATTTGACACACTGGGCCAATCTGTAAATGAATTAAGAATCTACGATTAAAAGTACGGAAGGTAACATCGGGAATTTGCACACTTACACGTCTTCCTTTGGTAGATTTAGAGTAATGCTGCCCTCAGTATCGTCTCCGTACTTTAGATAACCAAAGAATCCAACAGATGCATATAGAGAGACAACAAAAGACATGCCAGTATTTAAAACACCGGGGCAACCGATGAAATGTGTCGGTGTCTTCATATTATTTTCAAGGGGCATAACTACACCTATGCCCTCTAAAGCAAAAATAGCAGTGCCGAAGAACATTGGTAATTTCGTGAAATGTGCCATGGATGGCCTATCTGCAACTGCTGGTAAATCAGAAAATATGTAATAGAAAGTAATGCCCATTCCTGCTGCAATTAAAATATTTGCCATCATGGAAAACGGGGCGAGATATTTGAGGTTCCTAATAAGATTGACAATAATTAATAATGGTAAGAGAGCTGCCATATACAACCTTAAGTCGTAATCTGAATGAGTGTAGGTGTCCACGACTTGCTTGGTATTTCTACCAACAAAGACTATATACACGCAACAGCAACCTAAGAGATCTATAACAAGGAACAAGTTGACTGTCGCTTTAAAAAATCTCGACCACTTGTGAAGACTTTCTGGACCAGCTAAAAATGCTGCTTCAGCTACTTCAGCGAATCCTAGCGATGGAACTCTCGTTCTCCTACAGAGAGTATGAGCTGATTTGACTAATATATGCACACAGTAGGTACATATCAGACCTATGGCAAAAGTAGAAAATAGACCAAACCATAAACCTGCATTTTTAAATGCTAAAGGCATTGCGAGAATTCCACTGCCCAAACTTCCTTTAAGGAGATGAATGAGTGTGTCCAAGTCACTGCAAAGTGAAAAAATATAAATAAAACGTTCTTCATTAATGCAAGTGAAGATTTACTTACGAAGTCGGATGGGACAACTGCCTGTGCTCAAATGGGTCATAATCTCCACCCTCAGCGTCTTTGGGAGGAATTTCCACAAGAGGCACTGTTGACCCATTGGCAAGAACAACGGGGACTTCATTTTTATCTGATTTGTAGCTGCAAATGTATAACGATTAGAGGCTGTGAAATACTAATAACGATGCTTACATTAGTAATACAACGTTAATGACATCATGATTACAAAATAAAAGTTGCCTATTTAATTACTGAAATTTCAGTTGCGGAGTTCAATTAACGCATTAAAATTTTGGAAACACGTTACATTAAATTGTTGTTCAAGTTCATGAATGAGTTAATAAATTTCATGTTTCTTGTACTAAATTTTCAACACATTATTTTTTAAAACAAAACTAATTTTGATGTGTAATTATGAACACGTCTTGGATTTTTAGAGAACTTTGAAAATAGGCAAAAAGTGAATGGGGTTTATGTCAAAGTGTATAGTTAAATCATGTATATAATTTACACGTACTTTATACTTAAAAGTTTTGCAGAGCAAAATCTTAAACAATA
Organism: Quadriops clusia; assembly: GCA_033557875.1. Lineage (NCBI taxonomy): Eukaryota > Metazoa > Arthropoda > Insecta > Coleoptera > Hydrophilidae > Quadriops > Quadriops clusia. The sequence goes on along the minus strand of JAWQRP010004585.1, from coordinate 7,626 downwards.
ATAATTGTACCGTTGATCGTCCCTCTAACTGTCCGCAGCTCTTCAGCACTTGAGCACTACAAACATGGATGCTTGCGGCAACATCAGCACTTCATCAGCTTCGGATTAGCCAATACACTCTCGTGAAAGACTTAGAAAAATAACCAAAACAACACTGATCACAAACCATGTATAAATGCTGTCCTTGTAATAGAAATGCTATAGATAAATACTCACTTTTAGGGCACAGATTTGGATTAGATTGAAACATCAGTTGTATCATAAGGCTCCAGAAAGTTTCGCGTAAAATATTAACTTTATAGTGACTTTATAATGACTGAATATTTATAATACAATGATATCGACTCCTCATTAACTATTATTCTTTCTGGTAGCGATTTCTAATACAACTTCTTAGAGCAATAGCAATTCAAGTGTATTTATAGTTGATTAGTAACACGCAGTATTGAGCATAAGAGGAATACAAGAATTTCTAACAAGGAAAAAACTTAAGCGTTCATTTGTAGTTTGTCGGTAAACCACCGCAAATATACATGGTTTTTCAAATAAAGACAAAATAAACAAAATTATTAGCAAGTAAAATTGTCCAATCACCAGTACTACCTTTCTTGATAAAACAACAATAGAAATAAATATTTGAATTAAAAATTTAAATAAGAATTCGGATACCTTTAAAAGGAAGATTTGTGGCGTTCGATGAATGAATTTGTTTATTATCTGAAGACTGAATCTATAGTACTTACTTAGTCATAATTACATCTGTCTTTACACCACCCTTTTTCTGGTCAAATTCTGTTATCAGTTGGGGTCTCTGAAACGTAAAAATAAATATTTAGAACTGTATTGAAAGTGCGGGAATGTTTTGGCAGTGATTCAGCAGCATCGAAAATAGAGATTTCAGATATTTTTATTTCTGGTCAACCGAGGCTACTTTAAAATACTATAATGTTTTTAGAAGTAAAGTGTGCTCAACTGTTAACATAGATTTTTTCCTCAATTTGCATGCGATGTAAACTGTGATATAATATTTACTAAATTTATAAAGCTGTGATTTATTATTAGTTGCTATTATTAAATCTTCAGACGACTTCTGTGTGATATTTTGTTATTGTTTTTATTTGTAATTTTGCTATATATGTTAAGATTGATCATCCAGCTATATAATTATATGTTAATCTCGATATTTCAACATTTTTGTCTCACCAATCCATTCTGCATGTTGTCAGACTATTTTTATTCGTTGCAACTTGGATTTGCAGTGTTAATACTCGGTTAGACATACTCATTCGCGGAAGAATGTGGAATAACATTGCAAAGACCGAGTTAGAGTATAAATAGCTCACCTAGGACGTTAGACTCCGCTAGACGTTAAAAGTTATAAAGATTAGAAGTTAACTTGCGAAATTCCTCGCAAAGCTTTTTGAATGTGTATCAAGGGGAATAGTATTAAATTAAGATTTGGCGCGTTGTATTATTCGTACGCTTATTGTTAGTATTCCTCAGGCCTAATCAAATATAATAAATCCAAATTATCCTATTTGATCGTGATCCTTGAAAATGCCGCTGTCACAGTTCAGCGCCAATTTCATAATGGGGTCACCGAATTCTCCTGGCTGAATGAATCTGTGCTTATTTTTGAATCAGTAATAAGTATCATTATCTTTTATTTATAGGCACTGATTTATATAGGTATATTCGTTTGTCATGGGTTTTTATTCAGTTTTCTGCAAATAGGTTGAAGGATAAATAATAGTATTTTTCTCTGTATTTATTGTGTGTACATGTACAACTGCATTTGTGCGAATTACAAGAAATATTATATTAAATATTATGTTTTCGGTGTGACGTTCCTTGCAAATAATTTTGTACTTTGCTTTGGATGAAATTCAAATACGGAATTTAAACCAGTTTAGTTCCGTCAAATACTGCTTCCGAGGTCATCCGACATTTTTCGTATTTACTAGTGCAGTTGCACTATTGTCTATCATATCACGTTTAATAAAATTTTAAAACATAATAATTAAAGCATATACAAGTTGGATATGTCCCTAAAGTTATTAAGAAAGGAATGCAAATGGAATCGTTGCTGATAACAGCGTAAAAATATTTGATTACCGTGCGTCTTGAACAATCAATTAATATTACGATTGTTCTCACATATTATATTCCCAATAAAAAGAAACAGTCATACCTATGTGTAACTGTAATTATGTAGATTATGTTAATGGTTTTGCTTACGTTTATTATTTGGAAAATAATGCCAAAATTTAAAAAAAATGAATAAAAATTTGCAAGTAATTATTTGAACAAATAATCCAATGACATAGACATTCAAAGTGCATTAAGTCAGCAGCGCAAATTGAAGAAGTTCAGTAGCTTCATGCACAATTTAGAAACTTTCACATTCATAATAGCACCAGCAACAATCCTAGGACGGTCGATAAACTCTTTGAGTGCGCTTCCGTGTATAAATTCTCTCACAAGGACATTTATTTGCATGCATAAATCCACCTTACTGATTAAATTTAGCGTTTGTTCGTCACCGACTGGAAAGCCTTCTTATAGTGATAAATAAATAAGAATAGTAGGTCAACAATTGCAACCTCTTATAGTAAAATATGGAATATGTTTCATAGCATTTCTTTAAAATAAATCATTGCCCAGATCATAAAATATAAGTTAATGGAGGAAATGTCTAATATGTCTTTAGAATTAATTGTTGGATTAAAACAACATTTAAAAAATCTCCAAAAATCCATAAAAATATATTCATATACCAAGTGCTTCTGCTCTAAGTTATTGTGTGTTGAGAGTCTCGTTTGGAAACAACATGTGTATCAACAATTATTCTGTAGGCGTTCCATTTTAATGTGGGCACCAATAATAATAATGGTAGGTTTTAAGTTGATATGTAGATAGAGTACACCTACCTCCTTGATTCTATTATCAACTCTAAATTTAAATTTGCGTGCACATTTTTAATTAGATGACTTTATTGTTATAAAATTTGTTGCATTTATGTCATAAACTAAATTACTTAATAGTGTCATCGTTACGTTTTAATTAATTAGAAAAAGTTTAAAAACTTAATGAATATGCGAAGAGAGTTACCTATGTGCTCAAAGTCTAATATTTACTTAGAGTGTTATCAAATTTTAATTGACATTTATCCTAAGGGAGAGCGTAAGATTGAACAACAAATAGAAATCGAAGGACGGAAGAACGGAAATTTCCACTATTACTAATGATTTTAAACCGGGCAGAGCTTATCAATGTTGTAATATAATACAACAATACAAAGTTATTATATTAGGACTGTTTGTTTTAGCTTTATGCAGCTGTATCATATCCTATTAAGTGATTACGAGAATTTTTAATTTAGTTTTAGAAAATTCTATAGTATTAAATAAAATACATAAAATTATTCCATATCAAAATTAGTGTTTTTACAATTAAATATTAATTAATACAAGATAGTTATTAAAAATAAGTAATAATTCTTTAAAATAATTAATATAATGTAGTCAAGGAAAATTAGAGAATTAATTTTTTATATCTGGGGTTGATAAAAAAGTGCGCGGTACTAAAACCGCATTCGGTTTACTGAGCCCGATATAGAAGAAAGGCGACTTCACTAGATGGGGTCAACTATTAGTGGTATGTACCTCGACGTATCTGCCAGCGGAAATTTCCACTGTCAGCTCACCGCGCCGTACCACAACACATGACGCCTTAACCACTCATTGTTGCTAAAAGTATGACATCATGTTAACTTAATATTACGAAACAATTTTAAATAATATAGAAGAAGCGTAAAATGAAATAATACTTATTGTCTTTTTTTTTGGGCAATTAAAAAAAAAAAATTGGAAACAAATATGTATAAAATAATAATAATATATTTCTTTAAATTCAGATCTTCTGGAAGAGATAGTCATTGGGTGCGTCAGAAAAACCACAAATAAAACAATTTTCTGCGTTAAATAAATAATAAAAAAAAGTTGGTTAAAAGGATAAAATGTTTAAAATTTGGCTAAAGAAAACATATTCAATACGGTAATCAAATTGCGAATCCTCATAAACCATAACTGTATTAATTAATTTGATTTCTATATAGCGCTAAATTTTATTCGCCCATAAACTAATTAAAAATCGATAATTGGCCATGTGGCCAGGACATATGGTTCCTTCTAATTTGTTTACAAAATAATTGATACGACCGGCGCACGCACTGAAATAGATGGTTTCCATTTTCGTAACGCTCTCGATAAAATTTAAAAAAATTTAAACAAAATATTAAAAGAAATAATAATTTTCACGCACCTTGTATCCCCCGTGCAGGGGTGCCAAAATTTCTTTTTTTCCTGCCATAGCAAAAATATTGTTGGTCACTGATTTAAACAAACGCACGTGCTTACTACGCAAGTGTTGAAGCGTGAGTGAGATGCCGTGAGTAGGGTTGCTGTATTCCTACAACACTTAACACTATCCCCTCCCGTTTCTGTGCTTTACAATAATATGAACTTGTTATGGAATTAAAAAGCTGCCCCAACAATAATATTAAAACCAAATTGATTGGTTCATAGTACGTAATTTGTTTAAGAATGCACAACAATATAAACATTGATTGCCTTAAACCTATTTTAATTGGAACGTTTAATTTGTTTAACATTCTTACAATTTTGTTTCATTGTACCCTATACATTTTTTTCATTATTATCTAAACATACATTATTATTTTTTGTTTTATTTATTATGTTTAATTCCTACATTACTTATTCAATAAGGTTTAATAGTTATATGTAATATGTAAAAATAAAATACTTAATAGATTTTATTAAATTCTCTGCACAAATTAGAGTACGTACACATTTTTTATAACATAATGTTGCATTTCAAGTGATGTAATGCTACAGACCGTGCGGTAGGTATCCCAAATAGTGTTCTAATGTAATGTCTGTGATTTTGTGGAACCCTGCCAATGTTTTATTTACAAGAGTTTTAGACTGTTTGTTACATTAATAGAAAAGGAGGTTGAAGGCCGAGAGGAACTGCCCACTCTTTCTATATGGTCATCATTTGAGCGATAATTAGACTTAAAATTAGCACATCACCTTGCCAAGATCAAGTGATCGGCTTGTAATTCGAAAATAACAGGGATACTTGCGTTTGATGGATTAGTCGAATAAGTCGCCAGAAAGTTTCGCTGAGATGCAAATAAAATATTTATAGAAAAAATAAACCTTAACTTAGAGTCATGTAGCAATATTTTACCCTCTATCTTTTTTAAGTTGGGTCTGTGAAATTTTATTTCGAAAACCGTTTTTCATGTTCCTATGTTATAAAATGTTTAACTAATACAAATAGAACTTATATTGGGAATGTTTCCCTATGGTATTACAGGAAATCAGAGCGTTATCATATGTAAGTACAATAATAATGAAATAGATATGTTACCAAGGAAAATTCCAAATTAGTCATTTTTCTTGATAGTGCAAAGGTGATAGAGAAAGTATTAATTTATAGATACTACATACAAGACCTGTGACATAATTATGAAAATAGTAATATATTATGAATATTATAGTTAGGTGCACTAGTTTGTTCTCACCTTCCTATTGATCCTTATTTATTTAGTATCTTCATTAATAAAATTATTGCTTCTACGATTGTTCATACATTATAATGATTTAATCGAGAATGACGTAAACAGTCCAAATTTGTTGTAATGGTAATGGTCATGACTTTGCTTACGATGTCTTTTCTAGACTGAACGAATTAATTCAATGTTTAAACATTCATTTCCTTTTTAATTTGAATGAAACATTTTTGTGATTGTAACAATAATATCAATCATTAAGCACTTACAAAATATTTCAGAATGTTCAGAAACATAATATAGCAGTTTTACTGCAATAAAATTTGCTTTAGTCAAACTACAAAATATATTGATTATAAAGTGGAGGTATAATTAGAACCAAACTGGATATTTGCATGCAAAGAACAAAAACGCATTTATGTAATGATTCTGATTTATAGATAAATCTAAAAATATACACATACCTAAAAATGAAGGTCAAAGTCAATAATTTTTGTTATTTAGTTTCGAATTGTACATGCAAACCGCACGCTTCTTTGATATGGACTGCCCTTTAAGATTCTAAAAGTACTGTTTTAGCAAGTCAAGGTTTGCCAGCCACGAACAATTTCTTTCGAATTATAGATCGGGAAGGTATGAGTAAAATTAATGTGACGTTGTACCGCAACAAAGTAATAATGGACTTAGTTAACGAAGTATACGCAACAATGAAAAAAATTGTACGAAAATTATTTCAGAAAGGATCCTTGCGTTTCAGGGTATTCAAATTCCATATTCTAACAATTGCGCAACTGGGAGTAAACTTATTAAATTAATTAGGTAAGAATAAATAATTTAATTAAATTTGTGTGTTCTAAAGCTAAAAGATCTTTTTCGTTACATTTTTAATGGGAGTTTTATTACTTCCTTTACGTAGAATCAATTATTTCATAAAACTAAGAAAGCGATTGTTAAACTCACGGGCTTTTTGACGTTGGCGCTTTAATATAAATGATACAAGAATTTATGGTGCAATTTATCCTACGCGTTTCCTTATCTACTTAATGATTTTATTTTCGTATTGATCAAATTGTTTTGGGAATGCAACGGCCTTAGAAAATTCAACGTATTCCAAGTGACGAGGTGAACTTCCCTTTGCTATTAATAGGGCACCTTAGTAGACGCTTGTGCAAATACGTCATGAAAGCGAATTAGATCTCTTATCACAATAGGTATTGCATCAGCATCCTTATTATCCTACTGTGTCAATCCCACTCTAAACTCTTCCTCCACGTACATTGGATTACAAGTAACAATATTTTTAATATCCATAAGAATTTCTTATTGGGCCAAAAGTATTTTCAAAAATCTTAATCGAAACAGTATTTTATTAATTATATATTTTGAATTATTTAATTATATAATATTTTCTTGCAACAATTAGAGTCAATGTTTTGTATTAGCACTAATATAAGTATTAGGCACTTTGGAAACCTCGACAAGGAAAAATGACTGACTTTCGTGAAATAAAATCAAGGTCTTTGGGAACATAACGGAAAGGGTATCATAATATGGGATATTATGTGCGAGTTATTGTTACACGGAACGTGCCTACGCTCGCATTGTGCCGGGAAAAAACACTGTCTATCATTGTAGTACGCTTGAAGCTTAATATTTTGCTGCACGTGCACGTGTCCTATTAAAATGCAAAGCCATTATATGGTTTAATTCTGTTCCGCACTTATGCCAAGTATAGTGATGGCGTCCAGTAACTCCCGCCAGCTCCTCAACTATTTCATTATCGTCATTTTTGCAATTTCTTTTTAAAAAAACTGTGGCAAAGATGCATGCCTTCATCACAATATCATTCTCCCTTTCTTCATCTCTCCTTGGAATTTTTTTTAAGTTCTGAGGGTTAATTTAATTTAAAAAATATGGAGTGGTCTCCACTCGACTTTCTCGCAAGTTTCTAAGTTGCACTAGACATGATAAGACAGATTCACATTAGGATTCAGAACGATTTTTGAATAATTTTATTATACACACAT
>JAWQRP010004584.1:0-11687 GCA_033557875.1 Quadriops clusia | reverse complement strand
ATTTTCATATATAATTAATATTGTAAGTAGCAATAAGTAATATTTTATTTCTACATGTATTTAATAACTCATGTTTTTGTAGTTAACACCTGATGATGGGTATATAACCCGAAACCGGTTGTGTTTTAAAAAAATAAAAAAATAAATAGTTGAAGTACAATATACTTATATCATTATATTAGTAAAACAACTAAATGGGTTCAAATCAAGAAAATAATCTATAATATATGTTAATAAAATAGTGCAGAACATAAATAATTTAATTTTTTAGTGAAAAGATAATGACTGAAAAATACAAATAATATTAAAAGGAAACATGAAAAATGAAAAAATTATAAGCCAACTAGTAAGAGCTAGGTGGGTTTCAGAGGTTCAAAAAAAAACCGACTTAAAAAATTGAGTTTTGAGATAAACGCGTTTAAAGTTTTAAATTGAAACAACATGCGAGAAAAATTTTTCTTCTGAAGGGTCTGTCTCTTAGAATTTTACTCGGATCGATTTGAAATTTTAGGGGAATATTTTAAACATATTGTACTATTTAATAAGACAAAAAAAAGAAAATAGATTTTTTGAAATTTTCAAACCCACCTAACCCCTTAAAAAGTTTAAAATCTTACATGTGTCTGATACTCCAAAATAGGAATTTCTTCTTCATTTTCTGGCCCAAACTGCTTGCGTACTGCTGCATATCTAATAGCAATAGTCAAAGCTTTTATCCCATATATGGCACACAAGTTCACAATACTAACTCTCCCAACTGAAAGAGCACCCAATGAAGCCCCATATCTCTTATTTGGATCCTTGAATGGCGTTACATACTTCCCGTCTTCAGTTACATCCCCAGTTCTATTCAACAGAGCAGTGCGAGGAACGTGAACATTGTTGAAAATAACAAATCCATTGTCAATTCCGTTCAGTCCAATTTTTTCGCCTAGGTCTCCAATAATAATCCCCGGCAGAGGCAGAAGAGTTTTTCTATCCCTAATCTGTAGGATAAATGCATGCAAGCCATTGTTCACTCCATCAGGGGTAATAAGTTGGGCATAAACGACTGCATGAGTCGCCATTTGGCCCAAGGAGCCGACCCAACATTTCGCAGCTTCAAAGTCGGGAGTGTGCAGAATAAAATCCTTTGTTTCTTTGTCGTATTTTGCTATTGTTCGCATTCCTTTCGCGTTCGAGCCGTGTCCAATTTCAGTCAGGGCGAAACAACCAACTAACTAAAATGTAATTATTAGTAAATTAATATATATTTTTATAATTAATATCTATATTATTATTACTATTAATATTAATATTATCATTACTATTAATATTGTTATTACTATTAATATTATTACTATTAATATTATTATTACAATTAATGTCAATATTTTTTATTGTTATTGCAATTAATATCAATATTGTTATTATGGAAGTATTGTTTCTATTATTAATTTCACTGATAAGTCAATGACTTACAAGTCCTCTCATGGCGTCCAAGGCAACTTCCATATGTCTCTCAGTTCCCAGAGAAGTTAATACACTGGCAAACATTCCAAAAGCAACAGACAGTTTAACACTAGAGGCAGGATCTGTGTTGTATAGTACATTGTTTACATGAAAGGGAATTCGTGGGTCGGCCATAAGATTCATGGGCTTCAAGAACGGCATACTTTTTAATATAAAGACCTTCTTTGCGGCTTTATGACGAATCTCGTCCAGTGTAGGCGTCATGACGTCATTGTGGAAGATTGGGTTGTTTTCCACGGCTTTGTAAAATTCATCCTGCATGAAATAATAGATATCATTATTAGAAGTTTGGTTATACAAGCATTATTTGTTGTAGTAAAGAAAAATTGTAAAAATCTTACTTGCTCACAATCTTTTTATACTTATGCATTATACCGGGTGGTCTCCGAATTTATGGTTCACCCTTATAGTTTTTTGTTTTAAGAGATATGTCAACGATTTTTTTTTAAATTTATCGTACGCAGCAAAACGGATTATTTGAATTATAAGTCACTTCCGGTTTGGGTCTTCATAATCAAAACTGTGCTTATATATTCCAGTTATTGGTATAAATTGATATCATTGGCAAAAATTTGTGTTTAAATAAATAAAGTACACAAAGATATATAAATACACTGCTATTCTACTAAGAAAATTATACCAATATCATCTACCTTTAAACGCAACAAAAAAAAAGAAAAAAATTTTAAAAAGTCCAATGCAGACAAGTACTACTGGAAGGCTAATGCAGTGCAAGTACAAGTGTGTGTGTGTGTGTGTGTGTGTATGTAGGCAATGTCGTTGTAGGCAATGCTAAACGTGATACGCACTGCATTAGTCTGCCATTGCCACTAGTATTCATTCACCTTGAACTTTTGTTTTTAGTTTTTTTCCATTTTTTGTCATGTTTACAGATAGATAATATTGGTATCAATTTGATCGAAGAAGAGCAGCGTATTTCCATTTCAAAAAATTGATATTTATTGAAATGAAAAAGGAATTTTTGGTGATAATATCAATTTATAACAATAACTGAAACTCATAAGCATAGTTTAAACTGACTGGGCTCTAGAAGATTGTCAAATGCATAAATAAATCATCATCGTTTATAAAAAATCCCAAAAGGACAGTAGAGCCTTTGTAGTCCAACACATATGAATCTAGACCTTGTCGGATTGTAGAGATCTCTCAGATTTCTAGATTTAAAATGAGAAATACAGTGATGTAGCTTTATTAAAGTTTGTAATTTGTCGACAAAACAAAACAAAAAATACTGTATATAGCTGAAATCACACCGACTTTAAAAGAAAACAATGTTTTGTTTGTAAACAATATGTATGTAGTGTGTATGTATAAATATTTTCTAAATTCATCCATATAGTCTTCTTCAAACTAAAATCATTAATGGTCAAAAGTAAAAATATATATGAAACATAAATTTTATCGAAGACTCAAAAATGAAATTCATGTTCGTAAAGCTGATGAAGTCGTTCAGCATGGAGACGACATTCCAGAAGCCTTCCAGAATAACAGAGATGTCCAGTACATGCCTCGATAACATAATAACTAATGTCCAACCTCTAATTACTTCCATTCAAACAATAAACTGGCATTTGGGGGATCACATGACACAGAAGGTAACACTTCACACAGAAGGCATTCCTGATTCAAAAGAATGTACTCCAACAAGAAGGATAAACAGTGATACACTTCGAAATCTGTTCGATTGGCTGCGGGACATGAGGTGGGAGCAAATCCGTACTTCACAAGACCCGGAAGAAAATTTTAATGCCCTCAATCTCGAGGTACAAAAGGCAATTGACTGGGCGATGCCAGTGATAGACAAAACAATAGAGGAGCTAAACAGGTTCAGTGGTATACCGAAGAGCTACGAAGGATGTAATCAACCTTGGATGCACTGTTCACAATAGCGAGACACGGCGAACGACAGGCTTGGGAAGCATATCTGTGCTACCGCAAGGAGCAAAGATAAGATCATACGGGCAAAGAGAGAAAAAACAGTACAATTTATTGAACAGGCCCAAATCACTCAAAGGGCTGTCTGGCAGGTCATCAGGGGTGACGCATGCAGAGGAGCTAAGGATCCAGATATAAAAATCCCAGCAGAAGATTTTAATGAATACTTTATAGACGCTACAAAGACGTTGAAAAATATTAATGTTAACAAAGATGAGATAATCGAATTCATGAGAGGGAAAGCAACAAGTAATGGAAATTCTTTCTACCTACGAACATTTGATGAGGAGGATGTCCTTAGGGTGGCAAGATCGCTGAAAAGCAAAACCAGTTTTGATTGTGACTTTGTGAATGTCAGATTGATGAAGCAATTGGTTCCCTGCATTGTGACGCCACTGACAAATGTTATTAATGGATGTCTGCAGTCTGGTGTCTTTCCGGATTGCTTGAAGTCTGCGGAGGTACACCCTATATATAAAAAACACGACCCAAAAGAAGCCGCAAATTATAGACCGGGTGCAATGCTGCCCGCGTTCTCAAAAATAGTGGAATCCCTACTGTCACAGGAGCTTGCACAGTTCTGTGCTAGAAAGCAGTTAATTAGCAAACAACAACATGGATTTCAAAAGAAAAAATCTACCATTACAGCAATGTTGGAAACAGTCAACACAATTGCGGGATCCCTAGACAGGAAAGACACAATGCAAGCCGTCTACTGTGACTTGGGAAAGGTCTTTGACAGTGTGCCGCATGATATTCTCCTATTAAAGCTGGAAATGTTGGGTGTCAGGGGATTGCCACATCAACTAATGCAATCATACCTAACCAACAGAAGACAAAGGGTAAAAGTAGGCAATGATACCTCGGAATGGAGGAATATTGCAATGGGGGTTCTCCAGGGGTCAGTGATGGCACCATTGCTGTTCACCTTATATATAGATGACTTGATCCACAACACTGCGGCGGATGACATATGTTTGTATGCGGACGACGCGTCGTTCGTTAATGGTGCTCAAACTGAGGTGGAGGCTTCTCAAAAAACCAAAACAACACTGGAGGAAGCCGGAAGATGGTTTGCCGCCAATGGACTTCAGCTAAATGCTGAAAAAATGCAAATACTTACCTATGGTGCGGCGGGTGCCGGAAATGCAGCTTCAGTGCGATTCCTGGGTATCGGCTTCCAATCGAATTTGAAATGGGACGCACATACAGAATATGTAAGCAAAAAGTTGGCAAGGGCCACGTACACTTTGCGTTATCTAATGAGGGAGGCAACGACTCAGGTCGCATTCTGTGCGTACTATGCAAACTTCCATAGTCATTTAACCTATGCGATCCAGGTGTGGGGAGCATCGAGAGGAGCGGAGGAGATTCTCCTCATCCAGAAAAGAACAGTGAGGATCCTATGCAATAGAACTCAGCGAGATAGCTGCAGGGAGCTCTTCAAACGGACTGGTATTCTGACAATTATCAACATCTTCATACATCACATACACATCACATACATACATGAGAACAGGAGTCTGCTCAGCAAAAACAATGAACAACACGAATAGCAGACAAGATACGCAGACGAGCTGCGGATCCCATTTCATAGGTTGTGTCGAACACAACAGACACAGACCTACTATGGGGTGAAACTTTACAACAAACTCCCGCATTCAATAAGGGATGAGCCTTTGGTGAGCTTCAGGAGTAGAATGAAGAACATACTAAAATCACAACCGCTATACTCTCTCCGCGAAATTGACCAATTACGACTGAGGGAATAATATTCATAATTTGTGTTTTTTATATTTTACTGGTGAATGATGTATATATTTGGTATTTTTTATGTTTTCCTATTGTACTTGTATTTGTATACCTGTATGAAGTTATATGTATAAGTTGACAAGGCTGTGTAATTCTGAGCTGTGAATAAATCTATCTATCTATCTATCTCATAATCATAATCATAATCAACAAGCAAGATATTCCCGCATCACAGCAGGAACATATGATGTTAGAAGAAATGATGTTGTTAAACTCACAGAGTTAAATCCACTGCAGATGCAAGTGGAAGTGAATATGTACATTGTTATGACTAAATGGAAACGAATTTATTGCAAGCAGAAGTAACAATTACAGCAAATTTAAAAATGCAAAAATAAGGTTTTGTGACATTTTAATGACAATAAATAACTTGTTTCTTGTAACAATATCACAAAGTTATTTTTAAACGTGGGTTTATCTGATGATAATCCTACTGATTGGTGACTTTATTGATAGCCATAAAACAAGTTTGAAACATGTGATATTTAAGAATGGGAAAACAATTGCATCAATCCCAGTTGCCCATTTAACTTAACTCATAATTTGAACAAAAAACCGAAAATGCTTTAAAAATACATATTTGCAGGCCCCGTAGATAATAATATAAAATAATAAGCAATATATTTCAATAAACTTTTCGAATTCAAAACTTTTAAAAATCCTTTCTCATAAACCATTTGCAGTGTAATATTTTAAAAAACTGGGGCCAATCTTGTAAAGCTATCAGTAGTTTCATAATTGTAAGTTTAAAATTATAATAGAACTACTTTCACATCGAGGACAACAAAGTTACTGGTAATCAAGAAGCATTAGGTGCATACATTGGTTAGTCATAAAGAAATAAAAAGCTTTTGAACTATGAACTCATTTGCACAATCTATTAGCATTGAAAAGTTTGCCATGATTTGATGTAGTGAATTTCCTATTTAATACATTTTATTTTCATAAATTTTATATTCTATATAATGTCAATCAAAGCAATCTGTTTTATATTTAGTAGCACAACAAACTTATCACATAATAAATAAAATTATGATAAGAACCAGTCCTTGTACTCAACATTTACTAATCAACAAGTGTAGTAAGATTTAAAATCTCAATAACCGTTTATATAAAAATATGCAAGTCACATTGTTTTTCATAAAAGCAGAATATTGTAATGCCCAAAATGACTAAGTTTAGCCCCATGAACCTTTGTACCTTTAAATGAACCATATCCTCCCCATCCAAGAAAATCTTCATTTTCTTCCAGTCGAAGGAGGCCTTCTTGCGGTAGAGGTCCAAAGGACCCGAGGAGAAGTCTTCTATTTTAACCATTTTCACTTCTGCTTATAATACAAGTTTTAATGAAGTCAATAATAATTATTTGGAGAAATAATTATTAGAATAAATATTTATTCGAAGAAATAATTATTTGGAGAAATAATTATACGAAGAAGTAATTATTCGGAGAAATAATTATTACAGATAATGTCTATGTAGTTATTATTAAAGCATTTGACACCCACACATAAACGCACTTGAGGACTTCAAAACTATGTTAAGGCTTATAAGGTCTTCAAATATCTCAGAGTGATAACACTGATAGATAACAATGAGTTGTACCAATGAGGATTTATTAATTAATAAATAAGCTTATAAATAAAAATTATTATTATCAACACTTGATTATTAAAATTATAAACTTATATATGATGTAATGTTAGAAAACCACTGTAAAATGCACTTTACGAAGTTATATACTTGAAAAACAAGTTTGTATTACTGCAAGAAGTGTTAAAACACTTGCTTTTTGTTAATCAACGTCGTTGGTGTTAAATCAACGACTGTTAAATGTAATAAGATCATCGAATACTTATCTACGTGTGAGCATAACAAACGTTACCTTGGAAACGTCATCAACAGATGGCGCTAGTAACCCAGGGTTAGTTATTTACATTTATTTGCAAAATTGAATGATATTTTGATTGAAAATTTACTTAATTCGTAGAATAAATATCAACTAGATCATTTTATGCAACAATCAGTCTTATGTATGTGCTTTTTATAGTGTTTTAGCTGTGGTTTAGTGCATTAGTTTACTACCTATACGTAAGAAGCCAAGTAGGCAACCAAGTATACATCAGTTCATTTAAATGGTATAATCAGGGCGTAAATGATGGTCTTATTGAGGACAAAACTTGAAGATATTTATTTTAAATGTTCATTCATGTTAGTATAAAATTAATTTTGCCTCTAAAATAACATATTCCTCCTCGCTAATGAATAGCTTCATCTTCTTCCAGTCAAAGGACGCATTCTTCCTGTAAGCGTCGAGCGGACTAGTGGGAAAGTTTTTTAAATGCAACATTTTGAAGACTGATAGCACAGCAAGAAAACTGTCAGGAAACGGTCCCAATTTGCATAATGTCCGTGAACTTTGAAACGGTCAAATCAAAGTGTTATCACTTGTTGTGATGAAACGAATTGCATTTTTTTACATTTTACTGATTATTTCCAAAGACCGTTTCAAAGTAGGTTTGTGTTATGTTTACATCAACAACATAATGGTTATTTAGTGATTGTTATAGGTGGTTATATGAGTAGACTTAACATTACGCGACTTTTTTTAGCGGTTTATGTGTATTTTATGGAGAGCTACCTATAATTTATATGAGGATGTGCTGCCGTAAATTATGTAACTTTTTAATCAATCATTTTGCCAGAGAAACCAGAAGCTCTGATGCTCGGCGGAGGAGCTGATAAGAACGTTAAAGTAAAGAGAGGGAAATCCAGCCGAGATTGTTTTGATTGCGTTCTCGTGTCACTCTGTCAGTCTCGAACTGCCAGTGATTCGCCAATCCTCGCCATGTAGCCAGAGTCTGTAGTGTAGTCACGTTGGTGTTGTGAATTCGAACTGAAGCAGCCGAACCAGTCATCGGGGGCTCTGGACCATAACTGGGGACCTAAAAGGGGGCTAACTGTCCAGCGAAAATTTTGGTTCATGGGACTTTACGACCATCAATAAAGTCGCAACTTCAGAGTGCGTGTCCAACTTATATGTGGTCCAACTTATGTACATTTCAAAGTAAGAGTGTAGGATGATTCAAAACAGCTAATTTCCGAAGGCAATTTTCTAATAATGGCCGCTGTGAGCGGCCAGAATTTAATGATGCCTCACTCGAAGGGCATCGATACTCTTCAGTTTAACGCTTCTAGCGGCAAGAGCAACTCTCCCAGCCCCACGAGCGATGACGAGAAATGCCTTTTAACCCATACTTCTAAAAACAATCCTGTGATAACGCCGAAAAGGAAAAGTGCCAAATCATCCGAACCCATGGATAATTCCCAAGGGAAAGCTTCTTCCTGTGATAACAGTAACATTCCTCCACAGAGCCCGAGCAGCAGTGACTCTGACCAATTGACTAATAAATTGTCTAGGATAGCAAAACTAGGGGTCGAGTTGCCCGCACTTTGTGTTCCAAATCAACCCACCTTTATTTATCAAGGATCTCCAGGAGTTATGAGGCATCAAGGGAGTTTTAAAGTGTACAAACCCGCTATCGAGTATAAACCCGGTGTTGAATACAAATCTGGGATAGATTACAAATCCGGAATAGACTACAAATCCGGGATAGAATACAAATCGAATGGACAGGATAACACTCCTCCAAACTCGGAGGCTTGCTTGGGAGGCCAAACTGGAAGTGATACAGGAAGTCAAATTTCCAAACTCTATTCAGATGCAATCTCCACGAGATCTTGGACTTCTGTGGGAATGGGATCCACGGATGGCAAAAAAATGATCGTCAGAAGGGTACCGACAACACCTGTGGAATTATTCAATATCGTCAATCCTCCCACGTGAGTCTAAGTACACAAATATATTGGTCATGTCATTGACGATTCAGCATTGACTTTAAACAACTAAATGTGGGTACATGGATATTTTATTCTGCAAGGTGTGGCATAAAACATCTAAACGTAACCTTACTCGCCGGGAAACTTAATGACTGATTATAAACAATGCACATATAGTATTACATGCGGTTAAATGTTGGAAATCGGTTAGAATTGCATGAGATACAAATATAAAAACAATCTTTTGAACAACAAAATAACTGCAGGAGTTATCGCAAAAAAACATTATTATGCCATAAATTAGAAATTGTTCGAATATTCCCGATAAAGGTTCAATTTTGGCGTTATTTTTTGAATTGTTTCGCGGAAGAATCCCGACCATGTTTAATCGCTCTGAAATATGTCAGAAGAGTTCGGTAAATAAAAGAATAAAGGAAATTTTACATTTACGTCTTTACATACGTAAATAAATGAAACATTTTAATAATTCATACGTTTTAAAAGATCATCCTTTTCAATAAATTATAATAAACTATTCATTATCATTAATTTGCAGTCATAATTTTTAAATAACCCGGCCGCAGACGAAAGCCACAAGGTTGCTCCTGAATTATTTTTAAACAAAACCGCAAATCCTTGCGCTAACAGATTTCGTACAATGGTTTGTAAATCACTTATGTTCGCCATAAATTATTGGGTTACCGCACACAGCACCTGTGATTACGCAATTTTTTACTATTTACTTTTAAATACATTTTAATAATACATAATTCTTCCCGGCGATGTTCCATTATGATCAGGAACCCATTAAGGGGCACGGTTTTTCCTCTCCCACAGTCAAGTGTCAACGGACCGACCTGCTAAAGAGCAACGTCGATGGTGCTGACAAAACTAATGCTATTAACCCATTAAAGCAATTACAAAGATTGATTCGAGTGCAAAACCAACTGTTATTGTCAACCCACTAATAAAATAATGAAAAAGAAAGGTCATATTGACGCACAAGGTCGGTTATTACAGAGCGTATTATCCGCGTTTCCTCCCCGGCCGTAAGCTAAATTTAGTAAATGCTTTCATTACAACAATAATATTTATTATTATTATCTCTTTGTCGCATGTACGCTATATTTTTCTAGCGATGCATTCGACCGGCAAATTATCCTCGATTTCAGTTACATACCAATTTAATCCACAATAACAACTATAACCACATATGTGCTACAACTTAATAATTTAGCAAAATAAAAATTCTTTATATATTTTATTTTATAAGTACAATTATAAGTGAAACCAAATTTCACTAAACTAAAATTTGAACAAAGTTTTTGCAAGGCGTACTTAAACCACATTTAAACTAAATAATAATCTGAATGAAATTTTCTGCCTTATAAATTTATGTAAGTGGTAAATTGTGGTATGCTGTTTACACATCATTATATGCTAAGTAAACGCCAATCAAAAGGTCGTTTATAAAAATGGAAAAAACAGACAAACGCATTTAAAAGTAATTTTACAATTAAACCATAGGTACCCTAGTTACAGTGTTTTAGGGGGAAACAAAAGGACCGCTTGTCCTAAATTGGATTAATTTCGCATCTACATTCATATTGTGTGTGCATATTAAATTAGTTCAGTTGAAAGATGCAGAGGATGATGCTCGTCACGAAGATATTACACGTAATAACAGACGTGATTGCTGCTAGGAAAGATTGATGGGAACTTTGACTACAAGCCATGCTGAATATGATAATTTAGCTATCTGCTGAATAGCAGTCGATTAAAAAATAAAATGATGTGTTTTAAGTTACAATAATGTAAAACAAATTTGTTGGCTCTTGCCATGTACTTATTTACATTAAAAAACTGCATTGAACAGACGCATTGTATTACAATTATGAAGTGACGAATCAGGAAATGCAGTTGGTCTCACAAGCAAAGTATTTTGCAACTAAATTATCAGGGTACAATAACATATTTATTTATTAGTCGTTGAGGAAATGCACGCTCTATTTCGATTTAACTTGATTTGTAATATTTAAGATAAGTTAGAAGTTATATCAATTGGTTTTACTGTGCATTTGGGTAGATGAAACTTTTTTGTCATTCCACACATTTTCATTATATCATTGAAACTTCGAATATTTTATACATGCAATAAATAAAATTTGTATTTTCTTACTTATTGTTAAATGCACGAGAATCAGTTTTACTTCGTTTGAATGGCATAATTCTTTTTAGGGGATATAATAAATATATATGTCACTGAAATTGAATTTAATAACGTCTGGTAACGAAATAATTTTTCGCAAACCGCAAATGAAACAGAATAGAATAGTACGATAATAATCCAAACGTTACATTTTCATCAATATGAATATAAAAGACCACAACATGATGAATTCTCAGAACATATAAAATTGAATTATTTTTATTATCTATATACAGTGAAACCTGTCTAAACCGGAACGCGGTGGTACCCGAATTATTCTTCCGTTTTCACAGTTTTCCGTTTTACAAAGTGTGTACATATATATGTTAGGTTAGGATTCATGATTAATTTAAAAATA
>JAWQRP010004583.1:0-11689 GCA_033557875.1 Quadriops clusia | reverse complement strand
TATACCAAACATCTAGGGCTTTAATTAAGACAGTTAAAGGAGTGAAGACGTACCAAACATCTAGGACTTTAATTAAAACTGTTAAAGGAGTGAAGACGTACCAAACATCTAGGGCTTTAATTAAGACAGTTAAAAGAGTGAAGATATACCAAACATCTAGGGCTTTAATTAAGACAGTTAAAGGAGTGAAGACGTACCAAACATCTAGGACTTTAATTAAAACTGTTAAAGGAGTGAAGACGTACCAAACATCTAGGGCTTTAATTAAGACTGTTAAAGGAGTGAAGACGTACCAAACCTCTAGGGCTTTAATTAAGACTGTTAAAGGAGTGAAGACGTACCAAACATCTAGGGCTTTAATTAAGACAGTTAAAGGAGTGAAGACGTACCAAACATCTAGGGCATTAATTAAGACTGTTAAAGGAGTGAAGACGTACCAAAGATCTAGGGTTTTAATTAAGACTGCTAAAGGAGTGAAGACGTACCAAAGATCTAGGGCTTTAATTAAGACAGTTAAAAGAGTGAAGACATACCAAACATCTAGGGCTTTAATTAAGACAGTTAAAAGAGTGAAGACATACCAAACATCTAGGGCTTTAATTAAGACTGTTAAAGGAGTGAAGACGTACCAAACATCTAGGGATTTAATTAAGATACTAAAGGAGTGAAGACGTTCCAAACATCTAGGGCTTTAATTAGGACAGTTAAAGGAGTGAAGACGTACCAAAGATCTAGGTCTTTAAAGACAGTTAAAGGAATGAAGACGTACCTAAAGTTAAAGGATTGAAGACTTACCATAATGTTTAACATTTAACATAATCGCGGTCATATCGTGAATACAATGTAGAACTATCGAATTTGAAAAATTTCTGTTTTAATTAATTATTAGTCAATCGCAAAATACCATTTACGGAATACTAAAATACCCAGAGAACCACAAAGGTAACCGGAGAGAAAAATCGTAACGTGAAACACTGATTTCACATTCTAAACTAAAACACTTATTTCAGTCTTCTGAAAAGTAGTAATTTTTACATTCGATAGTCCTGCATTGTAGTGACGATGTTGAGTTATTGATCCCTTCATCCGAATTTCTGGTTATGCGGATCAATTTTGAACTCTGACAATCATCAATTCGGATAAATGGAGTTCTACTGTATTATTCTAGTTGATTGTACTTATATGTATTGGGAATTAAAATCCATGCCAATTTAAATTACAAGCTATTTATTATTTTTTATTTGTCGACAATTCACGCCCTTTGTTTAAATATTTTCAACGTGTAGTAAGTGAATTTACCTAAATTTTTACAGTGTAGTCACTATTAACTTTACAATCAAACATGTTGTAAACTTATTAAACGGTCGCATCAACGAATTACCATACAGATTCGATAAATCAAAATTATCTGGTGGTGTCCTCCTGACGTACGAACTTCATAAAATTGACGCTTAGGAGCTCTCGTTAAAAATGTGAATTATAGCAGGTAAATAACAGAGGGGCTTGATTGATAGCAAAGCATTTGAGCCGTATCTGTCCGAAGTGATGAGCATAATTTATCGTAGATTAAACACGGACTACGCCTATCTTACGCAATGAATAAACGGGCGGTTAATTTAAGAGTAAATAGTTTGATGAAATATACATCTTGTTGATGGGCCCCTAATTATGGTAGCTGCTTCCATTCGAGCGCGAATAAATGGTCAAATTGCTTCTCGATTATTCCTCCACTAGAATAAGAAATTTTCGAAATGAAATTTAGAAATTAATATATGTGTACGAATTTATACAACTTAGGTATTGTCTATTATATACGTACACTTTTTATTACATATTTCAATGAAGGAAGTAATTACGCTTTGTTCTAAAATGCTTATTTGGTTGAAAAGCGTTCGACATAATCCAATCAGCTAGTAAGTTATAATTCGACGGAAAATGATATATTGTTGATCTGGAGATTAATGGCAGAAAGAAATTAACAAACGTAAGTATAATAAATGTGCTTTTTATAGTTTTAACGACGTAACAGAAAATTGCACATTGTAAGGATCAATCTTATCGCAAACTAATTAAATGCTCTCGATTAAATTTTCCAGAAATCGCGTGTTTGATTTACTGTTATTCCTAAAGCTATAAACAGGCAGGCACATTTGCTGATTGGTGCACGTAGAGGAATGATCTTATAGCTATGTTTAAATATTAGTCAGTTTAACAACATATTTTAATTTATCGGCTATTATGTTATTTTTAGGACTACCTATGAAATAACTGAACAGACTTTATATGAAAACGTTGAAAGACGTCATTACTTTCACCTATATCATTATAAGCTTTTCATACTATGGACATTTTGTACTTTTAATTTGTAAAACCTATATAGAAAAAACAACGAAAATGATACTGTAATAATTCATCTTTGCAGTGGACTAAATTTAAGTAAGCCTTGTATTTTCTATGTCATTCGTTTGACCGTTGTCAAGGTAACTGTTTTTTTTTGTTGATAACAGTTTTCATCTAAAAGTTTTGTCATTTTAAGATACATATTTATTTCTATCTTGCACTTTATTGCATAAGCACAGGTACTTTACGGTGAATTCTAAATATTCCAGATGTCAAATATCGTTTTTTTTCCTCTTCCCGTAGGTTGCTAGGCTTACCTTGGCTTCAAGCAGTGAAGTTTCATGGTTTATCGTTTGCACTCAATTTGCCATTTAATTTTTGGGATAAATAATTTGAACTTTATGTAAGTACACAATTAGTTAATATGTAAAGTAGGTATACTATGCACAAGGGTAGAATATATATTTTTTGTTGTAATCTAAAAAAAAAGTAATCTAATTTGATGGTGACTCTCAAAAGCGTAACCATGGATATCTAATATATATTTGAATCTGTTTTCAACGACATTACGAAATGAATTTTTATATTTTCATCACAAATAAAGAATCTACAACTCAGTTCGAATATAAAGATGTTGGTAGACTCGCGCGAAGATCGTAAGTCAAAGGCGAAATTGGCCGCACTCTCCTTCATTCATTACATCGGTTTAAAGACAGCG
Organism: Quadriops clusia; assembly: GCA_033557875.1. Classification (NCBI taxonomy): domain Eukaryota; kingdom Metazoa; phylum Arthropoda; class Insecta; order Coleoptera; family Hydrophilidae; genus Quadriops; species Quadriops clusia. The sequence continues at coordinate 8,631 of JAWQRP010004583.1, read as the reverse complement.
GTTGTCCGGGTTTTAATTCTAATTAAAGGCCGACCTTGGCGGTGATAATAAATTTGTCTGTAATTTATAGGGAAGGCAATTATAGATCATATCGTGATTTGCGAGCAAGAAGAATAGTACCTGGAGGTATAATTTATTGACCCGATGCGATGGTCGCCGGCTAACCGTGTATCAGCGCGGACTAAGACACTCCCAAGAACTGATCCAACAGAATGTCATTTTCTCTCCTCCGAGAGACACCTAATTTGCAGTTTTTAACTCTTCGTGATATATAGGGTTAGTAAAGTTTGCTCTAATCAGGACTTCGGTAAAGTTTCAGGAGGTTTCAGGTTGAAGACGAAACTGGAGTAAATTACTCATCTTTAATTCGTGAACTAAGTTATCTATTAATCCGACATCATGTAAATTATCATTGCATATTCTTCGTTAAACAAGTAAATTGCTTTCACTATGCAAATTGAGAAGAACGTACGTGTTATAAATTATCAAGATAATTACTCTTGTTGCGACCATTAGTCTTGGCATCGGGATATTGTAGTGTATAGAAAGTGGTTTCGCTGGTACACAGTCTCCGAGGCTTTGTTTGAGATTTTTGCGAATCTGCAGGATGTATTGTGGATGGTCGTGCAGCATCATCTCCTCTTGGCTGCAGCACATCTTCGCAACGTCTGCGCCCACACCTCGTGATTCAACGCTCAGGTGTGATTGGTTCATTAATAAAAACACACGCCAAGTTGATTAAGGTTTACTATAATAGGAAGACTAAGGTGCGGTGCAGCGGAAGAAACTAGCAACTGACCTAAAATATATCTGTATGTAAATGTTCCTTTGCGCAAGAAATGAAGGGAGGGGACTGCAACGACTGATGAATGAACATATGTTCATGAATGAATGATAAACTAACTTTAGAGTCTCGTGTACTGGGGAGATAACGTATGATCGGGCAGGGTCAGCCGGGCGTGGTGCTGCCAAGGGTCTTGAAGATACGTAGGCGCAAAGAAGAATGGACAAGAGGAGTGTCAATATGCTAACGCTGATTTTGATCTGTACATACATATAAAGCACTTACTGCTGCAGCACCAATAGACTCTCGCTCTGACAATAATCTTAAGTCTGTGGGGGCAAAAATTTTACACAAATGCTCCGCAGATAAATATAAACAAATCAAACGGAACGTAATTTGACGAGGAAAATAATCCCGCTGCGAATGCGAGTTCGCAAGTTTGTTTCTCAAATGGCCATTTACATTATTCACCGCTTTCACATTCCTGGGTTGACAATTTGCCAGAGCTGCTAATTATTCTGCGTTTTACATGCCTAACACTTGCGCGAATTGATAACATCTACTTGAGGTGGGAAAAGATACGCGAGTTATTACAATGCTCTGCTCTGATTAATCGATAAGCTCCTAGCTGATTGAATTCTAATTCAATTTATCGGTGTCAAACGCTTTTCTTACTCGTATATCTAATGTTCTTTATTTGAGATCTAAATTACTCCTTTTAAGTAGATATAAAATGAATAAAAGGAGGAAATAGATAAATGCCAAGACCTTTGAAACAATACACAGGTGTTTTACTCATTCTTTCGTTTCTTTGTAGGTCTTTCGCTAAAGAAACCTCCGTACTAATTAAGGAAGGTCAAAAAACATCCTTTTCATGACCGATGCAGAGTTGTGCAAGATGATACGACCCGTAATGATGGAAGAACGAAGTATTCCTAGAGGTTTATTTCCATCTTTATAGGCTACATTTTAGCCATTCAACCTACTGTTTTCTCCACCAGCCTGTTTTTACTAACGCTGATAAATGATGCCGATATTTCACGCACGTAGTTCTTATATGTAAAATGAGATTAGTAACCCGTCTCCCTTGAACTTTACGCCGTCAGTGATAATCACAGAAACAAATTTTTCTTGTTTCGGATGTGACTTGTTTACTGAAGTGAGCTGCAATCTTTTAGGAAGCCTTCTGCGGATAGAACAGCGCTTTACACTCGGACATTTGCAACTAAATTTTAATCAAGAATGCCGGGATTTTTACGTACACCATTATGATTTCTATTTTACTAAAGGCCAACGTGTGCCTATTTCCGAGCAAGATATTTTAATCTTATTTAAATATTCTAGGCAAATATTGAAAACATGCTAATATATTCGACAGGTACGGTTATAATCTTATTATAGGCTTCGTAGCTGAATACTAATGCGATTGGACATGAATGGGCTCTAGAGAGTTGGATTGTTGAGCAACAGTGAGTAAAATTGTGCAAGAAACACGCCGTATAAGGCGTCGGATGAATGAACTGGCAGGGTGACAGGAGAGGTGAGGAAATTCGTTGTGAATGGCTCGCTCAGAGTGACACGAGTTTTGCCTTCGGCACCAGCAAAAATTCCGCGAAGACACAGTTGGACACTCAATATGCTAATTAATTAACTTGTCACTTCTTAGAGGTGTTGTAAAGTTCGGTCTTATACAATGCGTAATATTTCTTTAGATGCCATATGTGCCTGTAGATACAAATTGCTTGCTACGTAATTACTGTTTTTTAAAAGAATTGCATTCAAAAGTAATGCCTTCAAGACTATTTCATCCAAAACAATTGCCTTCAAAACAAGTTCACCCAGAACAATTATTGCATTGTTCCACTAAAATGTATCCCAAAATGCAGAGGATGAACAACTTTTATCAATTTACATGAAGAGTTGAATGGCACGGTTAATGGATCACATCACATCATGATTACATACAGCATAAATAAAAACGAACGGCTCCTCTTCGATTTGCCTCCACTAATGCTTCAGTCAAGCGATAAAGCAACACGTTTACTTCATTAAATAACTTCATAAATCTTTGTCCACGCGAGGGATTTCGTTTTTATTAAGCCGAACATCAGGTTTGGGTTCGGCAGATAAAACTAAGAGGCAGCGAAGGACAATTATGCAAAAAATCCGGCGATGAATGTTTCCGGTCAACTATGGCAGTTGGCGCAAAGAAGCGAGATATGAATGACATCACGTCGAGGAGTCGCCTGACTGGTTGGCTACAACCACATTTTACGCTAGAAACACCTATTCCAAGCGTGCAAATATTCATCATTACCTTCCTTTGCTCATGGGCTCCCATTAATTTGATGATTTATACCTCGTAATGACGAATAATCTCGGACACGTAACGATTACTGAAACCGGGAGTGCGCAATCAAGCAATTAGCGATTATTTAATTTAAATAGATAAATATTGTGTAAATTATCAGATCATGTTACGTGTTGTTACTCCAGCAAGAATAATGCAATAGCTTGTGTTTGTAGAAGTTAATTCCGGGGAATAATCAATCGATTTTGTTTGCACGAATCCATGTTGATATTTAGGAAATAATTTATTTTATCTATTTGATTTAAATGTTATTGGATCTAATTTAATTTATTTGATTTAATGTTATTAGATCTAATTTAATTTATTTGTTTTAATGTTATTAGATCTAATTTAATTTATTTGTTTTCATTTCATTTATTTATTCCAATTTAATTTATTATTTTATAGTATAATTTATTTGATTTAATTTAATTGATAGAAGCTGTTGCCTAAAGCACCAGGCAGTAAAGTACAAGGTTTCTTCAAACTTTTACCGCTCTGCAAACAAATTCGTAATGTCAAAACATATTAAAATTAATAATTGCTCCTTATGAGCAGCCATATGTGCGCCTAGTAAAAGTTGAGAAATAAGGTCGCGAGTGGGTTTATGAATGAAACGCTCTCTTGGAGGGGTCCGTCCGTGGGTGGGTTTATGAATAAAAATGTTTCGTAGTGAATTTGAACGGGTCAGGACGAAGTGCAGGTGCGGAGGAGAGAGAGGGAGATTAACGCGAGGTCAGTTAATATGTAGGTGTCATTAAAAACAAGCGATTTTACCCCGGGGTGCTGTTGCGACGTGCCTTCTTCAAAAGAGAGCTGTGATGTTGCTTTCGAAACTTAATTGCTTTATTGATTTAAGGAAGAAGGCAGCCAGGATATTTCCAGCTATCGCCTTCATTCCTTATTGTTGCGCGTGCTGACATATGCCCTGATTTATTGATTTTTAATCCCTCAATCCCTGGGCTCGTTCACTTCACTTACCTGTGTTCAAGTTTGCGATTTGTTAAATTTCTTTATCCACCATTGAAATCACGCACATAGCCAATTTATCTACTTAAACCTACCTATTCAATACACATCATGCATGGCTAAATCGCAGATAGTTGTTACCTATACCACAGAAAAGCTATTCGTTATATACAGAATAACAATATGCTCACACGAGCGCCCAAATCAGTTTTCCATGTTCCTCATATTTATAGTTATAATATAACATATACTCCATGTCTCATGTCTTAAGAGGTATTATATAGCTCTTGTTATCTAAATGTCCAAAAAAATAAAAGTAAATAAATAAAATTTTAATCGCTTTTCCAAATGTAGCTTTTAGTGCTAACGGAGGAAGGCCTATAATCAAGAGCTTAAGATTCAGACTTACAGGAATATTAATGGCACGTGTCCCGTTTTTTGCCTAATGTGACGTGTTACATTCGCCGACAGATGTTTCGAAAATTCAATAATTCCTTCAAACCTAACGAGCTATCAGCCGCTACACGGTTCCAGTAGGCAACAGTAGCGACCAGTACGTGAATTCCTAAATTTAAGTTCCTTCTCTGTCAGTTACGAAACCGAAATTAATTAGCCAATAAAAGATACAGGTTACATTCATAATCCTTGTTTTGTTTATGTGGATACGTGCTTGTTGCGCTGCGTAGGCGATCAAGGCGCCAGAGATACTGACGTAACTTTCATCAAGTCATCGCAGGCACGCGCGCTTTTCCTTGATTTAGAGATGAGCAAGAGAGAAGACAGAATTATGCACAAAAATAATAACAACAACATTAAAAAATTATTCCAAATTTCAAACAATTAAAACAGCAAAGTAATAGTATAGTAGTAGTATTGCAGTGAGTAATACCCGCATTAATTCCACTATTATAAAAGAACCAACAGCGGTGAATTGCAGAATTCCTTCATGTCTCCTCAATTCGAAGCAGAATCCTCGCCATGCTATTATTGGTACAGAAATTTTAAAACCTCACCTTCCACCTTCGTCCATTAGCGACCAATGCAACATCAGACATTATTTCACGTTCAACAGGCGCAAGTCTCACCAAGGATTCGCTCATCGGACAGCCATGGTCCTTTTCCTTATTCGTCAAACGACTACTTTTTTACAACTTTTTCTTCCATTTTATTGCACGACTTCAACCAGCCCGGCTTCTGCTTTAAAAGCCTTTACAGCATTACTCTTTAAGTGCTTTTTGTTACAAAGTAAGTGCATCAAACGCCAAAACGAAACAATTTCCTGCGGCATACAACACAAAATAAAATTGCAAAACAACGCTTAAGAGAAACCCCGCACGCATCTCTTCTCTCATCCATTCAGCTATAAATGCAGTAGATTTCGCGGTTTACCATATGTTGAATTTTTTCAATGACTAAAACCTTCCAGCTACGTACCTAATGGCTTTACGTACAGTAAAAGTTGTCCTAGAAACTTCAGCCTACCTGCTCTTTCAGTACGAATTATGTTAATTCGTAATTCGGAAACTGTTTCCACTGGCGCCAAGAAAAACGACTGAATATTCATGTCGAGTAAAATTATAATTTTCTTTCAGCAGAATCTCTTCTTTGGTATATTATGCAACTCTCCCGCACGTACCAGCTGGCTGATTGATTAAAAATTGTTTCGAACAAAATATTAATAAACTCACTCATTTTATGACAAAAAATAAATTATCTGAATCTGCGTACAATAGCTCTTTTAAGTTTCACTTGAATTTACTTGAAACAAAGAACAAAAGCACGTTTACGATTATCTGTTATTGCGAATGATAAAGCCGTTATACAATACAGGAATTATGTTAGTGCAATTAATTTCTCTCCAATTATTGATTGGTACCGCCGTGAAATGAACTTCTGATATTGTAAAATAAAAACAACAATAAGTAATTAGTTTATACAAACACACTGCTTAATGTTCAATTAAACTTGTGATTACGATTGTTAACCTAGTTTTGACATGAAAAAGGTAAAACACATTCAAGAACAAAATTCTTGAATAGTCTCTCATTACCAATCAAAATTCTTGAACCTTGCAGATATTCTACGAATTTATTTCCACGCTGTGTACGTTCTAGAATTTCTCTCTTTTTAAAATTATATCCCAGCTATTGTGCTTCATTTTAAATGAGTTTATCTAGATCTGCCAGCAAGTAACAGACCTTGGTGCATAGATATAAAGATCAAGTTTCTTCGCTATCCTCCAATGTAACGGCATCTACACTCGTAAAGCTGCAAAAAGAAAACACGTTTATATGTACCTCTAACTTTTTGCAACTCCCGATGAGTGAATGGAAAGGATATAGCTATTACGTAGTCATTGTTTATTCACATTATTGGTCTTTTCCAAGATCAAGCGGCCCGAAGAAGGGGAATTGTGTGGGTGGTGCCCGGCCCCCTGTAACCTTATTTTACAAAACCACTTCTTTTAATTATCACCTTATATTAAATCAATCCATATTTGGGCTTACTAATTTATGGGAGATACGTTTTGCATAAAAAATTGTATAATGATTTCACCTTAATTGCTAAGCCATGAATGATTGCTAATTAATTTAATACCTCGATACCACGTCGCTAAAAAATATTATAAACTATTTGTAAACAGTTTTGTACATATCGCTGGAAAGTTCAGAGTGGGGTGTACAGTAATGACACAAGCAATATTACATATTCATATTACATGCATATGAACAAACAAGATTTCTTGTTTTTACTTAATTTTTATATCACTTTATACTTATACAGAAAGCTGTTATAAACATTTCAAACTTATCGAACCCTCTTACAAGATAAACTACAAGCATATTCGCATTAGCAGTTATAGCTAATGTGTGTGAAAGTTGATGTAATAACTCGGTAATGCAGAGCATCATGAAGATAACTAACATGGAGAGTAGGTAATGTAAACTTATAAAAGCAATAATTTGCTCTTCCCCCATATACGGCGCTGTGATTCATAATAAATTATTAGCGCACCTTCGGCTATAATGTAAGTTATAAAAATGTTTATTCGTAGTTCTAAATTATAGAGTGCTGGTACAAGGAAAGGGTCGATCGTGGCGTACATCCCATTCATATTATCCCGCGCAAAGCACGTGCTAGAATTGTATCGAATCGACAAATAACAGTTATTATGCTGGTACATATGTTAAACATAAATATAAGATGTCTGAAAAAATTTTGTTTCATCAGTTGCAACAATCAAAGTTTGTACACTTTATATAGGTACGTTTGGTCGAGTAATGTATAATTATATACGAGTAGAGTATTTCTTCAATCCACATATAAAATAAAGTTCCGTACAGGTTATAAATATTTTTATAATATAATTAATTGCCAAGTTTGATAAGCTTCACAAATTTAATTACAATATATTGAAAAATAAAATAAATATTTATGTGTAGGTCCACCCTGTGCAAATATGTTCTTCGCCCATTTTTTCTCCGGTTTGTTTATTTTTTATCACGTCTGTTTGTCTAAAACTCAATCACAATAATCAATAATCACAATAATAAATATTACTGTAAGTTTCGAATGAACTGTAAGTAGTGACATTAAAAATAACGCAATTAAAGGCGAAAAGACATGAAATTTTAATTCACATTGTTTCCATGAAATTTGCTCTAAAAATAGAATACATTATCAATAATTTAGAGGGATTCGACTAAAATAAACCTGCCTATAATATCAATAGCATCAATTAACAGAGGATTTATAGAGTTTCAACCTACGTACATAAAAGGGCACATTTACTACAAGTTATTGTGTTTATGTACGTTTTTCCGTAATTGTAATCGTATTTACACAGAGAGAAAAATTATAGCAACATTATCTAAAATGTAGACATAGTATCGAAAATGATTCATTATTTTTCTGTCTCTTAACTCATTTAGTTCTTCTAGCTAATATTAAATATATAAAATATCTGAATTAATTTTTCGTTAAAATAACTACACATTTAGTTACTTTATACAAACATATATTATAACATTAATAACACAAATAGATAAATGAACCATAATGATTAGTTAAATGTTATAATAACAATAGTTTCCGCATAGGCACTTTGTATTTAACTTGTCTAAAGAAGTAGATAATTTATTTAATAATAATAAATGAATTAAAGACGAATTTAGATGAATAATTTCGTTTATATAGGTAAATAAATGTTCTTAGGTATATATTTCAATAATATAATTTAGTATAATTACCTGTTTTAAATAGTTGATGTATCTAAAAATGTAGTATATGCGACTATAAGTAGGTAGGTAGTTCAAGCATATAATACAGTAATATTAACTCTTGTTAGGTAGATATTTATACCATATATTATGTAGTAAAATTGATTCTTAATGTAATTTATTTAAACCATTTAGACTCAAGTTTACAATAGTCAAAAAAACTTTGACTATTATAAAATTGTCACTAAATAATTTAAAAAATACATTATAAGAATCAAAGTTTACTACATAATATATGGTATAAATAT
>JAWQRP010004582.1:0-11689 GCA_033557875.1 Quadriops clusia | reverse complement strand
CAATTTTAGCGTTTTTAATCAATATTTTTGAGCCCCTATTTAGTAACAGAAAAGTGAAACGGACTGGATTCGCATCGGGCAAGCTTCCCCTTGAAACACTGATCAATTTAAAACCCCCACCTTTAACCGTTTCTCTGAGAATTAATTTTAAGTAGAGTAATGTTTTGACCAAAAATTATCTAAAAAAATGAATATCTCGAAAAATATTGATTTTACACAGTACAAACCAGGTACCTTTGGAAAGGTCTAAATAAATAGATTTAAGAAAAAAATTTAAAATGGTGGGGTGCCATTTAAGAAAATGGACTTGGTGTCCCCTGTGCGTCACCTAACTATATTTGGAGATAAAAAATATTTTAAGAAGGTACCTTTTTTAATGCAATATAACATTTATATTTACACATTTGGTCTATCTTCAGTAATAAAGCCACAATCCACCGATCCGCCGAGGTTGGGACACCCTGTATATATAACAAAAAATAAATTTCACATTATTTTTTTAGATATAAAGATAATACAAGATAGTTAGCATTATAAATAATTTTAATGCTAAATTCTGTCACAATCATTGATATATCTTTTAAAATTTATTGAACATTTTTCATGTTTTTATCATGTGGTCCCGGTTTTTGGTACCCCTCTACAGTTTTTTTTTTGTTTTAAGAAATAACGCAATGATTTTTTAATAATACCAATAATAGGCAATAAGATGGATCTTATGAACTATAACATAGAGTACTTACATGTCATTTCCGGTTTCAATAATATCCCCAAGTCGCACTTTGTCAAAAACTTTTGTCGTAACTGCGCAGCATATATTTACATACATACAATTAAGTCATCTGTATTCTAATGATTTTTCTACCAGTTCTTAGAATGTATATACTTCCTCGATGGTTCATTTATACTAGTTACATTTCTGTTGTTCTTCCTTCAGATATATTTCTCTACATAACATCTCCAATAAATTAAAATCTCCAGTAAATTTTTTGAATAAGTTAGTTGACTTCCATTTAGAAGCTGTGACGTATTACCCGAACACGCGTATTATTTTTAGACGGTGAATAGATTTACACCTGACTTCTATCACTGTTTAAAACTACAGCCACTACATAAACAAAAAATTTCAACTTATTCGCCTATTTCAAGGCGAAACTACGTTTTAGCTTATAAATTATGCACTAAAGTAGTGCCATCCTAATGTGTCCCATTAAATGTAATCATCCGCTTAACTCCCCTAACGTTCATACAATAATGATATATCGATTACACCTCAAGTAAATGCATTAGATTTAACACAAAGTACGCAAATTACCTGGAAGTATCGACCTGCTCAGAGCTGTCGCTATGCGTCGTATAGACAACCAGAGTAGCACCAGTGCAAGTACATGCGCGCAGTTGGTAACCCTCGGACAGCTAATTGTCAAAATTACACGCAGTCTAAGTTCAAGTTGGTGAGTTAGTTTTGAAAAATGGCCGTGATGGAAGGTTCTCTCAGTAAATGGACAAATGTGATGAAAGGGTGGCAGTACAGGTGGTTCGTGTTGGATGATAATTCGGGTCTACTGTCCTACTACACGGTAAGACGTTAAATTTGTAGGTTAGGGCGTACCTGGGTGAACTGTCATCCTGCTATAATCTATTGCCAGAGACACTCGACTTGTTTACAAATTGGCTTGTGGGTGTAACGCCGGTTTCAAATTCTCCTCTATTTACTTGAGGATGTTACTTAATGAAAAACTCACAAATCTCACTTAACTTGAGAATGATGTAACATGATAGTTAAGCACGACTACGGTAAACAGTTGATCGGTCACCTAGTGATATCCAGTTCATCGTAGTGTCAAAGATATCAAAATACACAATGCCTAATTATAAATTTTTTAGAAGTGATATGAAGCCATAGCATGAATCTTTAAATTTGTCGCTTTCTTTATACCCAGCTCCATAATTATGCTCTTAGTACTTCAGATAATAAGCTGCAAGATAATAAGTACATATGTCCTTCGCCTTACTTTTTAATAATTATGCTAATAAATGTACTCACAACTTCCTCAAAGTAACCAATAAACTGTTTCTATTTACAAAATATTGCTGTAATTAATTGACCACAACAAGCTATATAGATTAGGTGTTTTTACAGCACCGATGCATAGATAAAACAAATAAATTCCAGAAATAATGTAATGCTATTACTTAACCATTATCAACCTTGCAACAGCATATCTAATTATTTATGTTTATAATGTTGTTCTAAAATTAAACGTCAGATAAAGCTGTAGGTACTTGAAACGTATCATTGGAATAACATCGAGAGCAATAGCAGTAATGATTTTCATAAATATGACATTAGCACTCTCCACAGTATTTAAAAAATAACAACGTAATCGTTACTTTGTGTTGTTTTATTTGGAAATACACATCACCATATACAACAATAAATTTTATTGATGCCTATTTCCAAATAATATTCAAAAATATAAAAATTAATTTTTTTTAATACATGTACCTATTTTTAAATTAACATTATCCTACAGTTCTATAGTTCCGCTTGTAGAAGTCCAGAAACATTTTGCTTAGCACTAACATATTTGGGATAAACAATACATTAATTATTTTGGGCGTGTTGCAAGATGGTCGTGAACCTTGTATAGTATAAAAGATTATCATTAAGAACTGAACCTGAAATAAAATACATATTAGGACTACAATAAAACTAATCTTCTCCGAACTACTGATAATTACTAAGAAAAATGAAAGTTTCAGTTGAGGTGTGGGGTAAAAGGGAAATATTTCGTCCCCCATTTTTATAATAAAAACAACCAAGTCTTAATTGTACAAAAGATTAATAATTTTGGGAGGATTAATAACATACAAATGTCTTCGCCTTTCATTCTTCTCAGTAACTAATGATACATACCAATTGAAGCTTCGTCAGTCTCGGCTTCCAAACTAGTAACCGTTTCTGTATATTTGGTCCAAAAGATGACAGGAAATAATAAGTGTACATCAAGACATGCACGGAATTGTTGATGATGATGAACATTGTCAGCGCTCCACCTCCACAGTACTTCGTTGCCAGCCACATGAACGAAAATGTGCTGATGTGATGGTAAACATGCAGACCGCTTACTTGGTTATTCTTCTTCCTCAACAGGAAAAATATAGTCTCCACAAAATCGACTAGCTTCATCACCATAGTTAACCAGACCATTGACAACATTCTTAGCGCTGTCGCACCATTTGAATAATCGACAGGTTCACATAACAGCTGGTACGAAGTGGTCCAGCCTGATGTTAAAATACCATATACAAGGAAAGCATTCATTATCACTTGGAATAAATTGTAAAATCGTATGGTTTTCGTTAAGCTGTACGGCTTTCGAGATTCCATATATTTTGGAAAAAAGGAATAAACTAAATATAAATAGATAGCTATCAATAGGAAGGGCACCCTGGGGCTAGACATGAACAGCAGATCCTTTGCCCTAGGATCTAAAATAAAAAGAGTGTTTAAATATAAACAAAAATTGAAAAAACATTGATTTTTAAAAATTCTAATACTGTACCTGCTAGTTCTTCAGCATAATAATTATAATCGAACATATCACAAAATTTTCAGGCTAGCCTAGCCTAGCCATCAGAGGTCCACACCTACGTTGAACTAAAAGAAGTCTATGCCCTGAGAAAGAGCTTTTCTTTATTCAATTATTAAAGAGTTAAAGGTCAATGCTTGTATGGTAATGCTCGAAAACAAAGAAATAATTAATTAGAAGTCATTTTTGTCTACCAAATAACAATATTATGCGATTGTCAATTAACTACAAAAGTTTTTTTTCATCAAATTTTTTTAAAATTTTAATGTGTTGAAAAAAAATGATTTATTTATTTGTGGTACAAAAATGATTTTCTTGCAGTCGAAAGAGAAAATGATGAAAGGAGTTCGGAGGGGCTGTGTCAGGTTAAAAGGGGCGGTGATCGGGATAGATGATGAGGATGATTTTACAATCACGGTGGACCATAAAACCTTTCATTTCCAAGCAAGGGATGCTGAGGAAAGGGAAAAGTGGGTTCGGGCCCTGGAAGATACAATTTTCCGACATGGCAATAGGGTAGGTTTGTTCCTTCGTTATTTATTGCAATTACCTTGCTCATTTGGAACTTATCGTAATTTCAGATGAGGTGGGACATGAGTCGACCGCCTCCTACAATAAAAGATTTTGACAACAAAGTTTCTGAAGCCGATGCATATCTCCAACTTATGATCGAACAAACAAAGGTAGGAATGTTTATTTTCCGTCACAAACATTACAGTGCATTATATTAATTCGTATGAATTCTAATGTTCCATAGCGTCAGGAAATGACATTCAATTAACACACACTATTATTTTCCTTCAAAGAGATTTTTGCGTGTGTCATATACCATATGTAAACGAATTCAACAAATAATAATAATACAGTGTTCCAATTGCGTTAATATGACTCATTTAAATCTATATCCATAAGTAAACAGATTCGTGAACGATTGCTTAAAATGAGTTTCATTATTTAGTAGCAAAAATATTGAGTAATTACTAAAATAAATGAATTACAAATATTTAATTACATCTTCGCCTGAACTTTCGAACAGAATTCTGGCTAAATGAACATATTGATGGACAAGTTTAATTGAAAGAATTTAGCAAAAAGAAAATTTCTTTAAAAAAAAGCCATTAAATTCTGCTTCTAATGTCAAAAGATAATTAAATTTCCCGAGCTGAGTCGACTAGTCTCCATGAGGAATTATTTTATTATGTATATTACACCAGGATATGTTAAATGTCAGGACTCAAGCCACAGTCCTTCAAGCGTGAAGCCGGGGAAAATATATATTATTCAGGATAATTAAATTCTAAAATCGATTTCCTTTACCCCACGATGACGGCGAGCATTTTAAATTCTACACACGTCTCTTTGCCGACATTGTAACTTTTCAAGTTAGTATTCAAAAATTTCGACCGTAACAGTTGCGTGTTTATCCAGAGATTCAACTCCAATGTGGGGCGAAAACCGCATATACTTTCGGATACAATCGCTTTACCCTGTATTATGGACTTTCCTCTTTTGTTCCAGACTTTAGAAGATAGAATTGGTACAATAGTAGATAGTGTCGAAAAAGTAAAATGCCAACTTATATTAGATCACGCTAATGTAAGTAAACTATAAATATGTAGATGATTTCATTGTTGAATACAAGGAAAACTTCACCCAATAATTTATTTCTTTTTCCTTTCCACAGGCCATGTTAGATAACATAAAACATTCCATAGTATTACTTCAAATAGCTAAGGTATGGCTTTAATCACTTTCTCTACTTAATAAATTCTTAAGCAAATAAAATTAAACATTATAAAGTTACCAACTCCAGAACATATATTGTATGTTAACTGTCTGAACTCGCTCGTATTAATACATTGCGGAAGACCCCTATAATTTATGATGCAAATAGTAAGTCTGTTAATATATTCCCATAAAATTAAATTGCAAATTTTGGACGTGCAAGGTATTGCACAAACTTGAGATACGGCGGACTTGGTGACTTTATTACTTCCTGCTAAGGAGAAACCTTTTAACTGCACTTACAACATAATCACTTTAACATTTATATGCATAAAAGTTGAAAGTGGTTAAATGTGGGTGCTAAACATGATTGTTAAATTAATTTTTAGAATACAGCCCATCCTATAAACGGCATTTACCAAAGGCCAAGTCCGGTGAACAACGCATTGTCATCAGGTAAGAAGCGATGTTAGAATGTTATAATTCATTCCTTATGTTAAAAAACACAATACCTTTAGATTTAATGTATAAAGGGCGGATTAGTAGATTAGGAGAAATGGAATGAAACTGAGCTAAAATGCAGTGCGAGGGATGAAGGAAGTTAATTTTCTATTATCTTCAGGGTGAAACCACCCCAATCCCCTTAAATCATGCGCGATTACTTGTTAACGAACTCGTATCACGCGATATCCCAATATTAACATAGATTGCACTCCATCAAGCGATACGGTCTTTCCTTTTGTGGAACATTTAGTCGCTTCGGCAAGTTTGGTAACAAAATTGGAAATAATGCTTGACCGATTAAAAATATATAATAAAAAATTCATGAACCGAAAAATTAAGTATAAAAGTGTAAAAGAATTCAGGTTATAAACTTTGCGCAATAGGTATATTACCTTTGCGTAAATAAATGTTATATGTGGTTTAATTCCCGTAAAAATAAAAAGGTGCAAATACATTTATGCTAAACAGATTGTCTTTTCGCAAATATTCCCGTTTAAATTATTAAATTAAACGTTAAATTTAAGGTCCAGAGCCTGAATTCATTAGGTCACAAAAAACCACAATTTGGTATAATTAGAACGTAGGAGGACACCGTTAATGGGATTTCTATTTTCCATCCCTTTATTTTGTATAAACAGAAAGTCCATAATTTGGTGTACAATGTTTTCCGATTATATTTGGGAGTATGCTTATATAAAGCAGTATCCCATCGATTAAATTAAGGGCCCTTGTTGTATTCCAACTGTGCATAATTATGATATTACCTGCCGCCAAAATTATCTAATAAGTTTATAGGTATGCAATATATTTTCGTAATCGCATCTATAAATAATTTTATGATTTATTTACTCATATTCAAATATCAATGTTTAAATAAACTTACCCGCGTTCGATAAGCCTTCGGACCAAATCTACATCATTCAGCGAAATAACTTGAAATTTAAAAAAGTACCAAAGAATAGATAAAAATAATAATTTGCACTTATCGATTCCGTTAAAGCGAAACCAAACCCTTGTTTGCCATGATAAACAGATTAACGCACATGCTTCGCATGTTTGCCGTACGTGTGCCAGATTCTCCAGATTTATTCGTGTTTTCGGACCTCTGCAAACATTTCCTCGTTACTTCGTTTCTGGATTGACCGATTTTTCCCAAAAGTATACTCGGATCCATTGACCTTTTCAATATCATTTTGTTTCTTACATGCATTGTAGTGTTGTTTAACAACAATATTTTGAACTCTTAACTTTGGTTCTGTTTTAATTTAAGATGTTTAATATATTGTTCTCGATCCACAGATGCTGGAGAAAACATTATAGGTGAGCCCATCGTTCAACCTGGAGTAGAATTAGGGTCAGAATGCATAGAAAATGCAAGAAGGCATAGTACAAGATCGCTTGTAGGTAAGTTTTTGTGTTGCGATACGTTATTATTTCAATTATTTTTGTTTGCATTTTAATAAGGCCGTGATAAAATGTAAGATAGCTTCGACGTTATTACTTCATGTGTTGTGCGCAGTAAAGTTTAAACCACAGTCAAACTCTAAGTAAGAAGAATGCTAACTACTTAAATTAGCCAATATTTTTACAGCTGGACGATAAATTAATATACACGCTTACGTAGTCGCAATTTCTATATAATTGGTTGTGAGTTTTCACATCGCTAGCAAAGTAATGTATTTGCGTATTGTTTGCTTCGTTGATAAAGGCATGTAGAACAAACATAACAATATATTGAATAAACGGGTTGCATTCTAATTCAATGAATGATAAGAATCGATCTAAGCGATAATGTGTGCGAAATACAAATATGAGACGAAAACAAGGAAGATACAGGATAAGCTCGCCTTTACAGCTTTGTGTTAACATTACAAACACTCAAATTGGTGCTTCCCAATTTAGATTCACAATAAGGCGTTTGCCTAATTGAAAATTTGAGAAGTAAACAAACGAGGCTCGCTGTTCACAGTTACTTCAACCTTGTTGACTGACTCGAAGATGAAACACACCCACGAGAAGTCTCTAAGGTGCGAAAACCTGCACGAGTTGTCACTTCAAAATGTTTTCTTAATTAACTTCTCTGGAAATGTTCTTGCAAAGGGTTTGCACATTGCTCTTTGCTGGAAGTTTATGATTCACACAGCAATGCATTTTGTGAATAAATCGTTATTCATTTCATTATATGAGTTTGTAAGCTTAAAAAGTTTAATCAAATAACTTATTGTACAATAAATCTAATCCTTAATTGGATTTGAATCTGTAGAAAGTAAGTTATTCTGTATGATATTCTTAATAAAAAAACTGTAATAAAGACTGTTTAAACAAAATGAGGAATGCAGCAATTTACTTTGTTATAATCCGAGTTTGAAAGCTCCGGAATTAAAGGAAACCACATTCTTGTGGGAATTTTAAATGCCAGGAATTATGCAACTCCGACTCTACGCAGTCGCCCCGAATGGAATCCGTAATAGAATATTAAATTGATATTTTCTGGGAAGAGAAAAATTTATTTTCATTCAGTTCTATCGCAATTTGATATTATTAGATTCTTTTTTCCTGAGGAGATTTTTTTATAATATACGACGGTCTGAACATTTCCTATTCGATTTCCCTCGGGGAATGTAACGGCCTTTATATAACACAGATTTCACAATAAATAGATAGAATAGTTTTTAATACTTTTGCTACATAAAGTTTGATAGAATGTTTTGTGCTGAATGAAATGATTTTGCTAGCACCTGAAAGTTTTCATCCAATTATACTCTGATAATTTAAGTGTGTGATATAGTTATTGCTTTCATTTCATCTATCTCTCACGTCCTTAGAGCGATTCAGAAATTAGCATTTTCAACTTTTTGAATAACGTTAAAGTTACTAGAACTTCTGAAGGTGAGCAAGTACTATCGATTTCTGCCAAACGCTTCGGTTGTGAACGCAAAAAAAATAAATGAAACTTATTAAATAATGTCGGAAACCTCACATCCCCTTCTCCCCATCTAAAGTTAACTTTGTAGTTTCACTCCAATATAATGTCCGCATTATAAATAAGCTTTGGGGTATAATAGTAAATATATAATTAGCGGGCAATGATTATCCTTATTTGCGTACGTGAGCGAACACATGCAGGGATTACCTATAAAATCTGACTGGCAGGTGTTTTGCTGTGTCATATCTATTTTTTTTATATTTATTTGTACACTTTGAAATTTAGTTTTTACTGAAATGCGTATTTCAGCCTCCTTTGTTTCTTTACAGGCGCACCCACATCCTTAGTGGTACCAGATATGTCATATTCCAGTTCCGAAGGAGAAGACGATTTCTATGACGCCAACGATTCACCTTTCTCACCAGGCAGCACCACACAAACACCTACGTGAGTGCCGGATTTTTGTTTATTTTCCTCTTATTGTTCTATTAGCTGTGACATATGTCAAAGTTTCGATATCTAAAAATGAAGGAATAAATTCTCGTGTTTTTCGCGAACTCTTACGTTGGCAAATCGTCGCATCATGAAATAGTCCTTTGTCCCCCAAGACAATAAACTCCCGACATGCCCTCGCTAGCGGCAGACGCGATCCAGGCCCCCCACTAATCTCCAAGAATTATCATTTTTGGTGGCGATTTTGGTTACAAAAAGCTGGGAAGCTGGACTTATTCAAAAACGCTATTTCGTAAGTACAGGTTTCACAAGGCTCTTTCGCTTATCTCATCGCCCGGAAGACATCACAACATCGAAAGAAATGTTAGTTTCCGCCCGTAGGCTCTTTTATCGCTTATTGGATTATGTATGTTGAGAATCGGACACCTTTCCTTTTTTCTCACATTCTTCTGCCCTTTGTTCCTTCTAGTATTTCCAAGTTTTCTTTGTGTACGTGTCTCTTTTAAATGCCTTCCCTTTTCTCGTAGCGCTGATCTCTGTAGGGACACGTGCTTACATTCTTTAAGTAAAAACTCTTCCTTACACCTCCTTCATAACAACGGCATGAGAAAATAAAAGCTCTCTGAAGTGCGTGTGATATGTCGAATAATCATATACATTGAGGCATTCCTTGGTGGTTTCTTTTTCATTTGGTTTGTTTTCTTGAGAACACACATATACATGGTGGTTCAGCTAAGGCGGCCCACTTAAATTACAGCGTTATTAACAAAGATATAATTTTCAAAAAATACCCTATGCATAAAGGGCTACAAAAAATCCAAATAAAATTTTAGTCTAATTCTTCTACTTTTCACTCCTTTAACTGTCTTTAAAGTTCTAGATCTTTGGTATGTCTTCACTCGTTTAACTGTCTTAATGCCCTACATGTTTAGTACGTTTTTAATCCTTTAACTGTCTTTAATGTCCTAGGTATTTAGTAAAGTTTCAATCCTTTAACTAACTTTAAAGCCTTAGATATATAATTCTTTAACTATCTGTAAAGCCATAGATATTTAGTAGGTCTTCAATCTTTTAACTTTGTTTGCTATAAAAATTAATTGAATTCTTTAAGGCATTGATTCGAATAACTAGAGTTCGGATAAATGCAGTTGTAGTGTACATACATAAATTATGTACAATAATTTTAAAAATAGCTTTATTTAGAGTTTGTTTAAAAAGTCAACAACTTTTGTTTGTTAAGTGTTTTAAATACAATAAAATTCCAAATTATTCAGTAAAAGTATTAAGACCGTTACAACGAATAATGCCGTAAATTATGAATAGACAAACGATAAATGCGGTTTTTAATTACATTGATTGCAGAGACATTTGTCGGGACCTTGGACAAAAAACTATATATGCGGAAAAACGAATATCCGAGGTTCCACTAGATTTTAGAAAATTGTAAAACATTTCTAATTGGATTATACATTTGAATAATTGGTTGTATTCATGTAATTTCAAAAAGCAAAACAACATTTGATCAAATGCTTGTTAAGAAGAACGTAAACAAAAGGAAACTAAAGCATAATTACTGTATTCGCAATATTATAAAGAGTCCATACATTAACCACTACACCTACAGTATATGTACGTATTTAAGAGTAGGTGGTCGCAGCACGCTAATGTTTGATGTGTATCGATACAACAATTATTCTATTGTTGTTGGACTTGCTCTTGTTCGACCCATATTTCCTCTAGCCTTGATACCACTTCCATGTCGATATTTACATTCATTGACTCACCCTAATACAATTTAGCACAGGGTTTTATAATGCTGTATCAATTATCAATACACAGATATTGAGTAGGCGGAAAACGGAACGGTAAATGCGAATGAAAATTAGCTGTGCCATTTGTCTGCCAACGTTGTGACCGAATAATGCATTGGATTTTGAATCGATGGTGAATTTGGAAAGGGACTAATTGAATTTAATTGTAAAATATTCACGATGCGCAATGTGGATGAATTTTTATGCAAGTCGAAATGTTTGCCTTCAGGAGGGAAGTAACTATATAAAACGCTTCACAGTTCTAATTTTAAAAATTTATTGCGCATTTATCCCCTCCGATAATAGTACAAACGATATTACCCAAGTAACACATTGGAGTAACTATATGACCAATATATTATATAACTACTTTATAATGGTAGTTCTTAAACCTATATGTTTTGCACTATAAATCTATTTTATAAATGGTTTATTAATGGAGTTATAAACGTTTATAAAACAACACTATTAATCTATTTTATATATGGTTTAATAATGGAGTTATAAACGTTTATAAAACAACACTATAAATCTATTTTATAAATGGTTTATCAATGGAATTATAAACGTTTATAAAACAACACTATAAATCTACTTTATAGATGGTTTAATAAAGGAATTAGAAACGTTTATAAAACAATACTATAAATGGTTTAAGAACTACCATTATAAAG